>JAGDQP010010561.1:7067-55464 GCA_022664845.1 Lepisma saccharinum | reverse complement strand
ATTATTTTTAATTTAAAGCATGTGTGTTCATCTAGTTTATATTTCCACTTGTTATCACCCTGTGACATAGTACTAAGCGGGGCCTACACCTTTTGGTCGCATAAAGTTGTCCTAACCAAAGTGGAGCACTAAGTCAAGGGTTAAAAGGTCCCCAGATCACGTCTCGGCACGGACATAGGGATCCCTTCACGTTTAGGTCGCATAAAGTTGTCCTAACCAAAGTGCAGCACTATTCATGGGTTACAAGGTCCCCAGATCACGTCTCGGCAAGTGCCAAATAAGTTATATTAACACAAGCGCCCTCGGTAAACCATTTTTCAACCAACACTTTTTTATTACACTGATCGATAACGCCATTCTGTAGTTTCTCCCTTGACTTAATGTAATTTCACAATTATTTATCAACATGCACGCTGTATCATTCATAGTAAACGTGGTTTTCGGGAAATTGTGCGTTCAATACCACATCCTGATTGAGGTTTTCCTTGGTCATTGCATTTCAGCGGTCGTGGGTTCAACCCCAACAGCCGGTCATCCTAACAGGTTTTTTCCTCAGTCATTGCATTCGGCAGGTCGTGGGTTCAACCCCCATACCCGGTCATCCTGACAGGTTTTTCCCTCAGTCACATCAAGCAAATGCTGGGATGGCACTTTCAACTTAGGCCTTGGCGGACACCTTCCCGCATTGTCCCCTTTCCTATCCTTACCTGAGCCTTAGATGGATGAAGGCCATACATAAAAACATTCTGGTTCAGAATCCACTTTAGCATTTATGTGATCTCGTTTGCGTCCCTTTTTAAACATAGTCGCAACACGAGATCTCGCCAAGTACATGCAACTGGCTTTCTTATTTTTGTCCTATGCACTTCTTATGTCTATAGGACATTTATCTTTTTTTTAATTTTTTTTGTTAAATCAACAATTTTTTTTCTTTAAATTACACACATGCACATGCTGCATAATATAGATATATACTATTACAACATCTCTGTACATACCTCAGGATTCAGCCAACTCTGGACGATATGTTTAGTACGTCTCACTGCATCAAATGTTAACAGCAGAATGTGCTTTGTTTAATTCTTAACATCATAGCTTCTTCTCCCTCCTTCTGCTCTGTCGCGTCATGTAACTTCATTTGTATGCAAGTGGTATCCAAATTTCTTTTCTCCATAACCACTTTGTTTATAAACAGTTACCATCCACCCAGTGCTTCTCCAACACCACAAAAAAATCCAATCCTGTATTCGATGTGTGCGTGTCAAGATATATATACATACATACATATATGTATATATGTGTATATATATATATATATATATATATATATATATAATCAAAAGGCTTGTTAGCTCGCCATGGGGGGTCCGCTCATGAATTATTCAAAAAGCCTAGACTACGCTTAGATTCTACTTACCTATGTGAAGCAGGAAATAGCCTTCAAAACAGTTGCTAATCGAGCAAGTTCTACTTAAACATGCACGTCAGAAGACGTGTTATACAGGTTTCCATTGCAAAGAACAATAAACACTTTGTATTAGGTTAAAATCAGATTTCAAA
This sequence comes from Lepisma saccharinum, assembly GCA_022664845.1. Classification (NCBI taxonomy): domain Eukaryota; kingdom Metazoa; phylum Arthropoda; class Insecta; order Zygentoma; family Lepismatidae; genus Lepisma; species Lepisma saccharinum. Next base: position 53,904 of record JAGDQP010010561.1, on the reverse strand, counting down.
TATGGTCCAGATGCGTCTCGTATGCTATTCAAAGGAATAATCAGCCTGTATTAAGGTAGAATATCTTAAAAGTAGCGTCTGTAATTCTGTTATATAGTTTTTGCATGCCGTCTGAGACAATATATATCTAATATTTCAACTTAAAATAGATTTCTACAGTTCTTTGTACACTTTCGGTACGCTAACTAGCTCACAAATAGCGATATTGTAGTAATTTCGACTTTAAAAGTCTTAAGAAACATCTCAAAAGTAAAATATTAGGAAAACTTTTGCTTACAAACGCATTAATCACATATCATACACTTCTTTATGCACAATAAATGCACTCCTAGTATCCGAATTATTCCAAAATTGGTACTAGTGCAGTAATTTCGGTTTATATTAACTCAAGTCGCATTGTTCTGCATGTAAAATATGTATATTTCATTGTCTCAAGACTTCAAATCATTCATTTATACAAATAGAGGTGTGAAAACAAGCAAGACACACTTCTTATGCAGAATAATCACATTTCTGGAGTAGAAATTATTCATAAAAGATGGTATTATTATACTAAATTCTTCTTATACAAATGTCAAAACACAAACCAGCAATTCCATTACATGATGCGTAAGTATCTATAATATTTATCCTAACTATCTAATATTCTTCTAATATTTCGTATGAAATCTCACCGGTTTCTTCTGCTTAAATATTTAAGAAAGAGTTATCATGCATCTTTTTCTTACCATCTAGTTGAGACACCATCAGAAAAGGTTTTCACTCCCTTAAAGTCTTCTCTAACACTGCGTAAATTAAAACGATATTTGACGCGTGCCACAGCAACAATTAATGTCTGGACAGACACACTTCATTTCTCCACCCTCTGCAATCGACGCGACCAGATTTCCGGTTCTCACGGCTAGAATATTCCCAGGCTTGTCTGTGGGGTCAACGGGTTGAACCTTGGCCCTAAAGGTGAAGCTTTATGCGGAAGGAAATGACAGTTTTGTCAAATTAATAGCCCGCATATGTCATTTTTGCACCAAAGGCTCAAATTTTGGTGGGGTGGGCTCCGAGATTCTAGCCATTCTCTACTATTTAATGATTAATTACCTCCATCCATTTATTAGAAAGAGAAGAGAGGTAACAGATGTCTTCTTTCGTTTCAAAATTTCAAAACAGAAGAAGGAGAGAGTAAAGAAAAAGTTTTCTTTATATCGGCCAGCTGTTTTGCCTTCTTTCCAAACACTTCATTTAAATTCAGTATCGTTCAACACTGGCGTTGTGGTCTTGGAAGCAGCACTGAGAAAGACAACCCGGGTTCGAGTCTTAGTGTCTGTCATCCTGACGGACGATTTCGACATATCTAGCGTATGTCTTCTTGATTTGTTATCGAATTCATCTTACGACAGGATAACACAACAATATTAATTTCTAATGAGTGGTCGCTATAGGGTGTTCATAAAATAATTGACATTTATCTGAATTATAAAATAAAAATTAAATACAAGTAATTGCATGATTAAAACAATGAAAATATAAGATGTTGAAGGCAATATGTACATCAAATGACTGAAAACTTGTTAGGAAATTGATTATTGACTATTTCATGTTTGATACTATTAACTAATGCATAGAGTATACACTGTATGGACAAAAAAGGTGGTACCCTATTGAACATTAATTATTTATCGTATTGATGCAATTAAACACAGTTAATAAATCGCTATTACTAAACATTTAAGGTATTCGGTCTATAAACATATCAATTTCATGTATTACTACACCCTCCTTCTACCGCATGTTGTACAGACTCCTAAAAATGGCAAAGGACGCAAATTCAAACATGGTGTATAAAAATCCTAAGGGGGGGGGAGGCCATAGCCGCTACTGCCCTCCAGGATATCCTGAGAAACCCCGTAGTATAATTTAAGGTAAAAATACTAATTTCTGGAACATTTGATGTAACGTAGACGGTAAACGTTTACAGAAAAGCCTTCTTTAAGAAAATTGGATTAAAGCAGTCAACGCATGTAACGCACACAATGCAAGCGGGCATGAAAAGGCGCCCTAAGAAAATCCTGAGAAATCCCGTAGTATACTACTAACGTATTTTATTTACTACTGTATCGAATATAAACTCTATTATTACCGTTTGCTTCCCTTATTGGTCAACCACTGGCGACTGGTCCACTACAGGTACTGACACCCTACACTGACACTTTTCGGAAATCAGGCGAGATGTATAAGAAACATTTATGCGTTCTAAGGTTCTATATTTGATTTGAATTCTAAGCATTTTTTAATATATTATATTAATTTGTGGGCGCTCTGAATACAATACAACAAATACTATACACGCGGGAAATGAGGCAGAACTTGTTTACATTTTACTCAACGCATTGTGATTGTCATTTATATGCAGCCAACCTCGAGGATCAACCAATCGCAATGCTTGAAAATAGAACAGCATGTATGAGAAATTACACATTCAGGAATACCAATGATTTAACGTCTCGTTTGTTAAGGAAACCTTAAATCGTAGCGTTAAATGTTGATGCAATGGAAAAAACTTAAGGGACGCTTAAATATTCATGTAAGAGTTAACTAACGCGCCCTTAACAGAAATTTACGGAAGGTCGGTGAAACAGGAGGTTTAAATAATATTCATAGAATTTATTCATATGTATGTTGCAGTTGTTAGCATTTTCTTTGGCTTGACTTACATAACATGTCATGACGAAAAAAAATGTAAATTTGGGTTATTTTAATCAGTACCTTTGCAAAATATTTTAGTAAAAACTTTGTTCCTGTAATTTTATTGTAAAAGAAGTAATAAAATCATAAAATTGGCTACTCAGATGAGAGATGGGCAGCTAGGAGGCTAGTGAAGGCTGCATGTAAAAGAAAACAAAATATTTTGCAAAAGTTAAAATTGGATAGTCTGAGAGTCAGGAATGTTTAAAAGATTTGGCCAGGAAAAGTCATGAAATTTAAGTTCACAAATTTTGTGGGCACCCTGTACAAATTAGAAAAGGCTATGATGATGTGTCAATGTCCCAGATATCCGAATATCTGAAATTCAGATCCGGATTGTGATAATTTTGATTATACGTCAAGTTTTGGAGCGGGTCTATGCTTGGTACCCGGCCTGACCCGGTGACCCGATTTAGGTCTCTTCACCCGAAGAACAAAGTACAGTATTTGATTCTTTCCTTGCGTTTCAGGTGTTACCCCCCAGAGCACGAAAATTACGAAACTGGAGCTCATTATTCTCAGACCGGGTTAATCGGGTCAAGTTTTAAACCGGATCACGTATATACTGGTCAGACCGAGTCACCAAAACTTACCTGGTTTCAGCTCTGCCGTGCTACGGTACTTCCTCTATATAAGTTATTAGTATTATTTTTTTCAGAATTTCAGAGGAATTCAGTATTAAAATATTCCGATATTATTAAGTATATTGATACTGTTCGGTACTCAGCAAGCCAGGAGACGTAAGCCCAACATCGGCATTTGGTCGGCGAAGCTCGGCCGACGAGCGAGCCGACGTCGAGTTTTGAAAAATCCCGACCAGAAGCCGACTTTGGCTGGCGGGTTTTGGGCGGGGTTACGCCGACTCCGGCGGCGACCTGGAAGATGGCCCGACGACACCGACGGCGGCTCGGAAAACGGCCCGACGACCAATCGCCACTTATGAATCGCACCAACCAGGCACGTATCCAGAATTTGGTTTTAGGAGGGGTCCAAGGGCTTCTGGGGGAGTCTAAGGTATGTTTGGGCATGAAATGTATAGTTTATATTAATTACAAATGAAGTTATACTATTTTTCCATGAAACTGTGAGTTTGGGGGTCCGGACTCCCCGGAGCCACCCCTAAATACGTCACTGGCGCCGACCATTCCCCGACTACTAGTTGGTCGGTATTTGGGTTGCTGGGTTGGTATATCGATATTTCGGTATTTTTGGTGTTATCGGTATTTTGATATTTCGGTATCATCGGTATTTCGATATTTCGGTATTATCGGTTTATTCGGTATTTTCGGTTTTTCGATATTTTCGGTATATCGATATTTTGGTATGGGTTATTCCGAAGTTCGGTATTCCAAAATACCGATACCGATTTCGGTATTTCAATATTTTTTACAGCCCTAGTGAGTGGTAACATTGGCTGCCTTGTAATCAAGGGATCCTGGGTTCGATGCCCGGTGGTTACAACACAAGTGATTAATCATTCTTATTAATTCATTGTTAATTGGTTATTTTTAAGTTCATTGTTATGGAAACTCCAAAACTACTTTTTTAATATATTTCTGTGACCTCATCAAATGTTTTTACTATTAGGAGTCTATACAACAAGGAAATCAACACTTAACTGCGTTTCTTATTTTCTCGTAACACGTATGTATAATGCTTTTGTTGCTATTGTTTACCAGAATGTTTAAGGTAGTTAGTAACTTTTCAGTGCTGGTTTACAGAGGCGTAACCGCATTTTATGCCCTCCCTGTAAGAGAATTCGGCCCATTGAGAGGCTAGGGTGAAGGGCCCTCTTGGAAGGGTCGGGACCCCTGCATTGCAGGTTTCGTCGCCATAGTATACAGTAAAAAATAGCTGTCTGTGTTAATTCAAAACAATGCAGTGTTCCAGCGTGACCTCCATTTTTTTGTGTTAAATCAACACAACATACGGTGTTGATTTCGGTAGTGTGAGAAAAAAAAGGTTATGGCTGCAGCTAGATTTGAACATAGGTTGATCAGTTGAAAGTCAAGCGTCTTAGCGACTTCGCTAAATCGTCAGACGAAAAGAGTACTAGATTGAAGCAATATAGAGGATAGAAAAATATTGCTGAACCCCAAACCCAAACAAAGTCATTCTCACGACTTATGCCATGATTTAATCCCTTTTCTATTGGTCAATTAGGGATCACAATCCCTATTTATTGAGAATATGTTCCATTTGTATGAAAGCAAGCGCAGCATTTGACAAGTTGTTAAGATAAGAAAGCAGTAATGCTGCTCAAGTGTTTGGCTGTCGCCATCTTGCTTGCTTTCATAGAAATAGAATATGCTCAATGAATGGGAATTCTGGTTCTCAATTGACAAATAGGAACCAGATACCAGACTTTAGATACCCTCTTCGAAACAGTTCTGGATTTGATTGGAAACAAGTTGAATAATTGAAATAAGTTAAAATAATTTACGGTTAGCTACTGTAACAAATTTTAACATAACACAGATGTATGAATAGTCTGCATGAGTATCTAAATTCTTGCCCAGGCATGTCCTACTTGGCAACCGGCAGTTCATGAGACCTTTTAATTGAACATGTCTGAGAGCTTAGAAGAGAATTATTTTAAAATACAGGAATTGTTATGTATAGGCCTTATATTTTAATTTTTTTATTCTGAAGTATACGCATTGTACTGATAGTACAATGTAACACATTGTTTCTGCCATACACACAGTGTGCAATAAAAAAAAACACTGTACCTGACTTACCTAACCTCCACGTGCTCTTGGTCACTAATTTATTAAACTTCCTAATGCGTGTGTGTATATATAATATAAAAGTTAGTTTTCTTAAAAAAAAAAAAAAAATACAAACAAAACCACAACAGGATTCGATACTGTTTTCTCTGTATTAGCTTTCCGACATGCTACCAATACGCCAAATTGCCAGTTGGAAATCAGCCGTTTGTCAGACTTATTTACGGTTAAGAAGTAATATTTACTATTTACGGAGTAATGCACCTGCTGGAGAATGACCCCGCCTTAATAGGGCTTTCTATATTGAGACACTACTGTTTTGAAGTTATTGAAGTCTACACGAAAGTGGTTTTCTGTTTTTCTGCACTGAATTTGAATAATCGACATAAAATGAAAATTTCGAGAAAATTTACTTGAAAATTTGTCTTAGATACTGAACAAAATCTATAGCCTCTAGTATCCGGCAAAAATTAATAATATTTATTATCTTTTCCGTTCACATATCTAAAATTTCTTCTTTTGTTTCAGAAATGCCGTATTGGTTTAAAGGACTGCATATATGGCCTCTGATTGTTGCACTATACTTTCTTTTAACTATTATTTGCCTGTAAGTATTATTCACAATTTCAATTTTTTTTTTCTTAAATGGTAGCTGAAATCTGTAAAGGGTACAGGAGAGCATACCATGTTGGTGGACTTCTGTACGGTGATAGGCATACGGTTGGAATGTGTTATGGAATGCGACACGTAGTTGATTTAAAGTACAATATAACTAATTTGGATATAAGCATAACAACTCAAGCAGTTTTAGATCCCTTGACACGGAAGCTATGGAAAGAAGTGAGGCGGAGTCCAATCGGGGGACTGTGCTTGTAAGCTACCACCTATTTATATGATCAATGTTCCGTTGGAAACAAATGCGGCGAGACTTTTCCAAGAACACATCAACCACTTTCCGATCCCTAGTAGTTCCAAAGATGAAAATCCACCTCTAATCTCTGGCACCGCCCCTGAAACGTGTATTATCTATGTGAGTTTATCTCAACGAGATCTTTTCAACGACACGTGAACAACCTTCCTAACCCTGGTAGTTCCTGAGTTGAAAGTTGTCGACAGACGGACTGACCGGGCGCATCTGGATTAGGCGTTGTAGTTGCCAGTGTTACCAAATATTTTTAAAATTCAATATTATTTTTTTAATTTGTTTATATCGTTAGAATCATCCTCGCCAAACTTGGCATAAACATTATTCGACACAATAGAAAAGTATTAGGGGTGTTTCCGACCCCTAAGCACGTCAGTTGTCAGTGTTGCCAGCACATTTCATAAAAAATGTATGCTTGTGTGTCTAATGTGCTAGCAAATGATCGGAGCCTTGACGATTGTTAATAGAGTCTCAGTGCTTTATTCATAAAAACAAAATATTTTCAAAGATTTACCACACCACAACTATGTCGTCTTCAGATTTATAACTTCTGAAAACAAAGAAGCTTTGTGATTGGTGGGCAGGTAAGGATAACACAATATGCTGGGTTACTTAAGAAGAAACTATCTACTTTTTTTTTTCAGAAGAGTTGAAATTATAATTACTGTTACGTACTGAAACTGCTAGGCTTATTGTTTCTTTTTCAGTGTTAGTGCACAACATTTTCAGAAATTAATCTATATAGTGTCACTAGTTTTGGACAATGCAAAATCAGTTGTCGGCTAAAAACGGTATGGCCATAGCCGTAACTAGGATTTTATTTCGGGAGGGGCCCAAATTATTAGTAAGGGGAATCTCATATATCTACCAAAATATCTGAGTTATAAATCAAAGGTGCCATTGTTATGGATGAAAATAACAAGATAGTCTGCTCATGTGACAAAGAAATATATTTTCAAAGCCTTCAAATTTATTTTCAAAAACCACTCTGATCCTGTATCAACAGAATATATTTTCAAAGCATGATTTAACTTTTAATATATTTTTCTGTGCTTACATAAGTTAAACATATTTGCAAAATGCAGGAGTAAATAATGATACTAGTAAAATAATAAAGAACATTGCTTACACTATAAAAGTTTTGGTTTACCTGAAAATGTATCTACCAGCATGCACTAAGAAAGCACTGCATTAACAATAATATGTTACAATGTAAAATCCAGTCTTCTTCTTCTTGTGTGTGTGTGTGTTTTTTTTTTTGTTTTGTTTTGTTTTCTTGTCTAGGAATGTCTCTGTTCATTGCCATATGAGCAAATCCGTTCAGCCGGTTCTCTGACATGACAGTATCTAGATATGTTTTTAATCTGCGGAGACAGGAAAAACTCCTTTCAGGACTACACGTAGTTACTGGGAGGATTGCAAATATTTGTAAGAGAGTGTAGATATTTGAGTATACAGACTTGTGGAAAACTTGAAGCGCTTCAAGCGCATATCGTGGCAGAACCTTCTTTTCTTTATCACACCACAAATGTTTCCAGAGTTCAAACTCTCCTTCAACAACGCTTTCTAAAGTGACATCCACTTCATAAAATTTCACAGCAGGTTTCATTCAGTGCTTCAAAATCTGCTTCACTAATGAATATTGGTATTAAGTGCTGAAGGTCCATACGTTGTCGTTCATGATAACAATACCCTTAATTTACTCACAAGATAGTCCAAATACGGAATGCATAGAGACCGAAAGTAGTACTTCTCTTCGTTACTTCAGGTAGATTTTGTCTGTGTGTCTGCCTGTTTGCAAAACGTGGTTTTGACAAAGGAACATTTAGCTCTTCACATACTAATTTTATTAAAAAAAAAAAGTCTTGAAACTGTCTTCTGCGTGGTCTCTTTTCTTTGAAACAAGGCTTATGATGTTACTAACAAATGTGACTGCTCCCAATAGTTCCAAAGTAGGTGACTGTTATTCTCGAGATTGTTGTAAGAGATTAGAAGCTATTTTATTCAGTATAACAATAACAGAGACAATGCCGCATTTTGTTAGCGCACTGAGATATGCTGATGCCATGCTGCTTGAGTCGTCATTTCGTTCTGTTAATTCTTGTAAACTCTTTATTACTGGTGCAAGGAGTTGAAAAATGGGCAAATCCCATCGTGATTTTCAATACAATAAACCTTGTTTGGGAGTAACGATAGAGTTTTTTCTTGTTTCCATCTGTTTCATCTTCCACATAGAGCTTCGAAACTGCTGACCTCATGGTTGAAGGAGAAAAGAAAGTTGTCATCTTATTCACAATGCCAAGAGCATTTCGAATACTGTCGAGGTTACAAGCGTGGACCACAGTTAAATTAAGCACATGACTTGAATATGAAACATACACAGCAGTAGGGCAAATACACTTTATCTCTGCTTGAACACCGCCAAAGCGACCAATCATCACATTACACTTATCGCATCCTTGTCCTCTCATATACGCCACATCCAGTCCATGGTCTGTAAAAGTCTGAATGATGGTGTTAGCAAGACCCTTTTCTGTACGGTCAGTAACGTCGACGAAAGTTAAGAACTTTTCATGCAGGATACAATCTTTGACATATTGGAGGCAGATGACAAACTGCTCCTTCTTTGCTACATCAGTAGTTTCGTCAGCAAGCACACTGAAATATTTTTCTTCCTGCACTTCTTTAATAACTGATTTAGTAACATAATTGCCACATTCATCGATGTTTTCGTTTTGAACCTTCCAGCTGGTGTACTTTGCGTTGTCTGGAGCAGAAGCCAGATGATTTCGGAGAACATCTTTCCAGCATCCAAACGAAATCGTAATAGGGCTCTGAAGTTCCCATCATTGTAGAGTGGCTGCTCAGTAGCTAATGGTCCACAATAGTTTGATCCTCGTACAGCCAATTCTTGACGCCCACACAATATAACGGTCTTCACTAAATATAGATCCTCAAGATTAAAAACGAGAGCTATAATAGTTTTTTTATATTTTTGTTTTGATTTCAGGGAGAGGGGGCACGTGGGCCCATGTCTAGTTGCAGCCCTGTGGATGGCTTGGTCCTATGTAATGTCTGTAGCCTTAGAGCGATTCTAATAAATGAAAATTGTGGATCTGAGACCACGACCAGGTTGGTTGTCTCCAGTGTCAACAAGAAAACTAAAATAGAAATATTAGGTGTTGTCATCTCAAAAATTCCTCTCAATTCAGCTAAAGAAATGCTCTTGAAGACAGTATTGGTAGTTTGTACCTAGATTTTTGTATCTTTTTATAGCAGCTAGGTACAAAACATGTGTATGACCTTCTACGGATTGGGGTGGTCCTGTGTTCGATTCCCGGTGCTGCCAAAGATTTTTTCCCAAGGCGTGTGGATTTGGAATGGTGCCCACCCAGCATCGTGATGCAGTTGGAAATCTGTTATGAATAAAAGATAGTGACGATCACATTGTAGCGATATATATCTTCATATTCAATGCACTACTGGATGAGGCCTCTCCCGAAGGGAGGAGTTGGTCTACTGCTTACACGCTGACCAAACGTGTTGGGAGAGGAGAGCCGAAGATCCTCTTGCTTCGGAAAAGAAATGCCTGGACAGAGCAGGGAATCGAATCCGGGATCAGCAGTCAGCGACGGTAACCATGGACCAGCAGGGCTGTCAAACAAATATAGCTTATAGTATGTACGGGTTCCTTCCTAGATAGATACTGCTGTGAAATGGGATAAGTATTTTCACAGGTCGTTGCTTTACCACACATTATTGATAAATGACGCAGTACGAACTACGAAGTGATATCCGCTGGCAAAATGATCCTGTAAGTAAGAAGCAATATGATTCTTGTGTATAATTTTCCTCCAGCAGTTTTATCTAATGATAAACTAGAAGAGTATGTAAACATTAAGAAACATGCGATACATCTTCATAAGCTATTTATCGAGTCCATAGATATAGAGTTCAGGAAGCACCGGTAGTTAAAAATGTCGAACCAAGCTGAAATAATTTAATTTTGAAACATTTGCCATAATGTAAAATCATCAATTTATCGACAAACTGCAAAAATCCGGAATTCGGAATCCAAGAATCCACAAAAATCAGCGTCATCCGGAAATAGCACTTAGACTTGGTTGTATAAAAAAATAATCCTGATCCACGATTAAATTTACAAGTCATAGATACAATATTTATAGATTTATATGCAGCGATTTCCCATACGTTCCTTTCCTTCCATGGAACCTGGTGTTAGTCCAGTCGAACTAGGAATGAAGTGTTTTAGTAAGCTACGTGCTATATGTACGCTTTTAATCTATTGTGGCCCAATAAACTGAAGTATCAGACACCGAACTCTCTTTTTACTTTTTTAAGATTGAATGCAAAAGCAATTATTGCATACTAGCTTTAAGGCATGCCTAGTTCGGCTGAACTGTCACCAGCAGGTGGCGAGAAAGAGAATGTTATCGGTGCAGTATTAGGTCGGCTTTTCATGCAAGCATTAGAAACATGTTTTTCTTTCGCTTTATGAGAGTAGAAAACTGAATCAATTTTGATATATGTTGATTAGAATTAGCTTGGCAAGATTCCAGTGTTGCTTTTTATATGTTCGGTACTTTTAAGAACTAAACATACAAATTGTTAACTGTACCAGGCCTTCTTAAGGCGAGGGAGGACCCGCGAATTACTGCTTTTGAAGAATGTGTATATCGGGATTGGCTTCTTGCTAATTTTTAAACTTTATACACACTCTCGTGAACTTCTATCAATATTCATAAAAAAAAAGGAAAAAGAATAGGTTCAGAAAAAAAATGATGCAATAATTATTGCCATTCGTATTTTTGCTGTTGATGTTTTAAAAGCTTGTTTTGTTTATATATTGGCGTATTCGTGATTACATAAATGAAAATGAATCTAGGAAATGTAGACACAGGATCCTAAGTAAACCGCGATGAAATTAATGTATTAGAAAACTTAAAAGCACAATAATGTATGAAAATAGAATAAAAGAGGGTATAAGACCATTATGGAAGAAAGGGCTTACGAAACGGCTGAATTACTAGTAAAATACAAACTTTCCCCTCACTTCAAAGTGCTTAAATTTCCACACACTACACCCCAGTTAGGATTGCTACGAGTTCTAAATTCCGATTCCCGACCGGCGTCAATATATAGCCTTCCTTTAACAACACGCTTCTTACTTTAAAAAAAACAACAAAAAACTACTACTTTTCTTTGTACGTATAAAAAATTACTCCCCTTTACATTTTTTTTCATTTTACAACTTACATTAGTTAGATAAGACTATTTTTTTTATGTATACACATATTTGAAGTGTTATTCGCTTCCCTTACCTAGGAGCTACGTAGGTTAGAAAAATCAATATTACTGTCCCGAGAACATCGTCGGAAAAGTAGTGGGTGTTGTTATTTATAACATGTAAGGTAAACGTCCTTGAACTTGTCACGACTAAGTTATTGGCACCCCCATATACATTTAAATTGAGCTCGAAAATAATTTGAGAAAAATTGATATTGAAATTTATTTAACTTTGTAGATGACAAGTTTACATTACATTTTGACTCATCAGAAGCCTCAGCTTGTGTGTGAGTGCTTATTCTCGAATTATCATTAATTTACTTCTGTCTGGCTACCCACAACAAATTATTTACGTAATATTACTTCTACATTATTGACTTTCTAACCAACAAAAAACAAGTTTTTTAAACCGGCTTGTTCGTTTTTCTCTTCTAATGGATATAGATGTTTTATTGTAAATTTTTGGTACACTTGTCATCTAAAAGATTGCGACAGCGAACTCCATGCAGCAAGGCCACCCAAATGGCACCTTCTTATCCCATAATCGTGTCTGGTAAACAGATCCCCTCTTTCTCCTTCCTTCTTCTCTCTCGTCCCATACAAAAATCAGCAATAGAATAGGGTGAGGCTGTTTTGTAGGCGAGGGGGAATGAAGCCAAGAGACGGAAGCGACGAGGCACTACCACCACATTGACGGGCCCCATTTTTAGAGGCCCTCTATACCGAGCATTGCCTTCTTATTCTTTCTTATGGGAAAATAAAGTTATTAATGAAAAGATGAAACCTCCAAAATAGCTATCGTTGTTCGGAAAGACAGCTGTTTTGCAGAGAATTGACAATTGAAGACCTGAATTGCAAACATCCCAAGTCCATCGCAATATTTTTTTCAGGAGGAACAAAAAACAGTCCAGGGTCTTGGTAAGTCATTCTAGTTAGCTTAAATTATTTTGTATTAAAAATGGTTTGGGATTAGGATGTAATATTTATGCAAGTGGATAGCCCTTGGAACATATATACTGACGAACAGAAAAAATACAAATACGAAAAAAGTGGACTTGTGATGTTTTGCAATTCAGACCTTCAATTGTAAAATGCTTGAAAATGTCCCAGCTGTGTTGTGCTATATAGTATAATCACATGACAGAAATGTGCCTTTCAAAAAATAACTGACTGACTCACAATATTCGATATAGAGGGACTCTAATGGAGCCACACAATATGGCGGCCGCTGAACTGTAAATTTGGCTTCATTAGATGTCACGAAAGTTATCTCTATTCTATTCCTAACGGCTAATTCTATGGGATAAACGAATAATATTTGCAGAAACACATTAAAAAAGAAAAGACATAGTAGTATACATTTTATTTTACACGGAAATCATCTATGTTTATTATTTTTAAATACCATAACCCAAGATTCATAGAACTAACTATAGGTTATTTTAGACGTTACGTCATTGATTCAACCAAGATTGTAGAATTAGATGATAAGCCAAAATAAAAATAATCCGAGCGTAAAAATGTTAGTCTGTCATCTTGGTGTGCACAGCCAGAATTTAGAAGAGTGCTAAACGTAATTTAAATAATGATATACTAATTAGGTTAAATATATATTATTAAATAAGCATTGCGAAGAAGAGTAAAATCTCGAATCTCGATTTTACAAGCTGATCACTATCATTTTAAGTCTTTCCCACTCTATTAAATTCTGGCTGTTCACACCAAGTTGGCAGTCTGGCGTTGGCATGTTCGTATTCAAATTTTTGAAGTATGACCTATCCTCTAATCCTAACATCCTTGGACATGTCAATGACGTCACATCTGATGCAACCAATAGTAATTCCATATTGATCCAACAGATTAAGGAATACAATTGCAAAAGTCTTCAAAGGAATAAACATGTATTGATCACAGTTCAAATTTTTATTCGTCATTGAATTTAACTTTACTTCGTATAACCAAAGTGAACATTTTAGCAAACTTGAACATTTCTTTCTTTCTACAGGTACTTAATTGCAATACCTCTGAAACATGCAGAATCAGCCAGATCACCTCTTCAGCCAATATCTTTTGGCAGCATCAGCTACATCACAGCAGGAATACCAGAAAGAAATATTTTTTCACAGCTCGTACCTTTCGGAGTTGTTTTGGGTATGATGTACAAAGTTACCTTCTTTCATAGGTAGGGTAAACGTGCCTGAAATTGGCACTGCCCAGTTATGGCACTCCCAAGATTTCTATTTTTAAATAAGATAGAAAATAATTATAATTTGGCATAACTTATATTGTTCCCGACACGTTGCTTATAGTTTCTTTAATGACTTCTGCGCATAAATAATGCATGGGGCATGGGGTAAATAATTAATAAATTTATATAAGTAGAATTTTCAGATTTCTAACATAGCCATTCTTACCCTTAAGATATAAAAATACAATGACAAGTATTTTCACGTAGCACGTCGCTTCACAGAAACAAATAATTGTCAGTGGTGCCAACTACTGAGCTAAGCACTGTCAATAATTCTAGATTTCGAAAACATATAGTGAACCTGAGTGCCAATAACTGGGCATGAAGTGGGGCCAACCGCTGGTTAGAGTGTGTCAACAATAGATAATTTTGCTGTTTTGAAGAAAAAATGTTCTGCATTTTTACTGTTTTACTGTAAAATTAATTTCGGGAAAAATCTAAGAGTTTATAGTTAGCCATGAACAAATAAATAAAGCAACAATAGATCTGCACTTCAAGTTTAAAAACGACAGTCGTCTAAAAGTGCTAAAAACTAGTACGTTTACCCTTATTAATTGATTAAAATTGCTGATTTTACATACTATACACCACTATTCGACATTCTTATCTACAGAATAATAGAAAAATATTATCATGATTGCGTAACCTGTATTTCAAACAACCCATGGAATATTCTGAATAAAGTGCAATAAGATAAATAACTTATACCCCATGAAAAATTGTCCGCCTCCGCCGCCGAACGTTAGTGGATAACCGCCGTGTCGGATATTTGCAGTCGGTCCACCGGTGGACAGCCGCTGTATTGGAAATCTACCGTTGGGCGGCCAGCGAATTGCCGCTGTCGGGAGAGGTGCCGATATTGGCGGGTATCCGCAGTCAGTCCACAGTAGGATGTTGGCGGATAGCCGTCTTTGTGAAGTCAGCCGATACTGACTATGTCCGCCGTCACTGATTAGATTTCCGTCAGGCGCTACTTTTTACAATCATTTTTGCGTTTTTTTTAAACAATATTATTTTGGGTACTTATAAGGAATTGCTCCCATTTTACAAAAGTTTAGAACATATGAGAAAAGTAAGTTTATATATACGCAATTTGAAATTCTACAAAATTTACTGATATAAGTTAATATAATCAGGTTACATTTTGTTTCTTTACACGAGAAGTTCAACTACGAATCTAGCTCCATACAAGTGCGAAAATTTCAACTCTACCTGAGGAATATAGCAAGCTCAGGGGAATAAATATAGGATGTAACCCATATTTTTTCTATAGCTACTATCAAAATATACACAAATCCTCCATTACACATATCGGATTATATGCTTCTAGATTCTATTTCTAACCTTCCGCATTAAAATCCCATCAAGGCCCTGCCGCGGATCTTACGACTAATGTTTCAGGAATATGAAAGGATCCGCCGTATAACCGCCAGCTGTTCTACTCCGGTAAAAATTTTAAACCTTTGGAGCACTACCACAGATCTCCGCCAAAAGGACGGTAAACTACTTATATTGACCCAATTTCGGCCCGCCAGAGTTTTTTTTCTCTCATGTCTTCAGTGCTGTGCAGTACGTCATGCTCAGAGTTCTATCATAGAGCATTTTGAGTTTTAAGATAAGAACCAACAAGCAACCTCAATATCGGATTACAGCCGATATAGATTCCTTCATTTCAGAAATTGATAAGCTTGTTTCCAAAAGCTACTATATCCATTGTACTTTTAAAAAATGGCGTGTTTAATATAATATGCAAGTTCCTGATTCTATTTTGCTGTCAGTTTGAACTACAAAGTATTCTACCCAATTAACATCAATGCTTTAATATAACATTTGCTTCAAAATCAAATCAAGAACTTGTATATTAGGATATATGAAATACAGGAAAACAATTTAAAAAGTAGCACGGATATAATAATATTTTTTAGAAACAAGCTTCTCAATTGTCTTCGTAACACAAAAGAAGTACAAAAAACATTACCCAGTTGGAAGACCAGCATGGACGAGCGGTTAGAGTACGATTTAGCGTTGTGGTAGAGAGAAAGGTGGTTGTGCCTTGCTCGCTCCGCGTTCGGACTCTGGTGTGAAGCGAAGTGCTTTGTTTTGTCGAAGGGCTTCTGCCCCGTTTCTTGGTTGAAGTTTAGCGCCTACTACTAAAACAAGTGAGGAGCCTGTTACCAAACACCACTTAAGCCATTTTTTGTCGTTTTACAGGAGAAGCGAAAATCTGATATTGCTATAGTCCCTGCTTTAATGAAACATATGTCAGAGGTACATCTTGTATATGGTTATACAAAAAAAAAGAAGTAAAAAAAATCTGATTTATGATTTAGGCCTAAACAACATAACAAAACTTTATTTTGTTGCAGAAACCACTTCAGTATTAATATTTTACAAAATCAATGTACTGCACAATAATGAACATAAATTTTTATGCATTTTTTGCCTTTAAATTTTTTATAATGCATATTTATTTTTATAATTTATTATTTACTGTTGATTTATTATTACATTACATTGCAAAAATACTTTAAACCAACAGCCTACAGAAAACCATTATACAAATTTTTAAATATGTTACGACTTTATAACCATTTCTTTAAAAGATTGCAAATGACACATTTTTACTGTCAACAACAATGTTCACACCCCATGTAATATTGGACAATAATTATGTCTTTATGGCCTGCACCTTTTTCTTCAAAATCTTCGTGTAAGAGTTCCTCATCAATATCTGCGCTTTCAGTACTTAGTGCTTCTTCATAGAATGCTCGATCATCATCACTGAGGTCTAGAAATTTTAACAGCCTGTTTACGTCTACTACCTCCTCATGACTTACACAGTTTACACTGGGAACAGTCGAAGCATTTCTAAGACTAGGGACGTTTTAAGATTCCTCCTCAAATCAGCTGAGTAGGAGTTTAACCATAAACAACAATCAGAGATTTAGTAACAACCAAAGGTTACACTTTCAATGCAGTCAATGAATACTGACGTGACTTAAGTCCGCTTTAGACGACAGCATTTATGCTACGATGAATCGTACGATTAGCAGTAGTGCCAGTGTGTGAAAGCAAGAATGCTACAATAGGGCAAGATGCTATGGTATAAATCCACAACTTTTTTTCTTTTTACGCTGGCACACTGCTTTCGCTAAGATTCGTCGTACGAGAAATTGTATCGTCTAAAGCGGCCTTTAAGGGGAGTTTGGAACTAATAGTTTAAGGTCTTACGTCGATTCTGGAAAAATGGACTTTTTCCTTTTAATATCAGGATTTATGCCAGTTTTGAACGTTATTTGGTCACGTATATGTACCTTGACCTAGCAAGAAGAAATAGTAGTATAAAAACTGAAAACCGTTAAAAAATGACTTAAGTGGTGTTTGGAAACAAGCTCCTCAATTATAGTGAGTCGTTTAAAAAGTAAAAGAGGTTTTAAAGTTACGTGAGGTATGACAATATTTTTACCCGAACACGAGCTTATACACTTATACGAATAATACATGTCAAAGTAAACTTGATTACATTTCACGAGCCCGGCTTTGTGCTCCTCGCTTAGAAGTATAAAGGTAAAAAAAATGGATATGTTCGACCAGCTTTTGTAAAAAAAAAAATAGAATGGAAATACCTTTACATATGCGATCTTCCCACTGGTGGAGGATGAATTAAGATTTCATAGTTGAAGCATCCTTTATCGAATTAACTAAAGAACTACGTCAAAAACGAGCCGGTATTATGGTAAACGCGGGATAAACTCAAATTATCGGTAAGCAAAAAAGGAAATTTATAAGTGGATATAAAGGATATACTCGCAAATATTATAAGGATAAAAAGCAAATACTTGAGTTTTATCAAGCATTATTATCATCGAGTATAATCGAAAAGTCATGGGAGATTTAAAATGACTTCATATGCCAAATTCAAGGAAAAGTGAAATTATTAGTCTCTCACCGTTATAAAGGGTTAATTAAATAAAAAAAATAAATAAATGCGGCATTTTCGAAATAAACTTTGACACCGTGATTCGTGACGGTAAAAGAAGAGAAGCAAATTTTATTAATTCCTTTAAGGACGATCAAGGAGTTTCCTTCTACAGTCCCGATATTTATGAAGGTATTCAGTCGCAATATGTGAGGCACTATGGACGAACGGATGACAAAGATGTTGACATCGTTAAGGCATTTAAACTGGATTCGTTAAACAAATTAGAGGAGAGTGGAAAGGAATCTATACAACAACCTTTTACGGAGAAGGAATTGGAGAAGGCTCAGCAAAACCTTAACTCCGAATCGAGTGGGGGCTTAGACGAAATATGTGGGGGCGGGTTGCTCCAAAATATAAACTTAATATACCCAAACTCGTTAGAGTGCATAATTCTTTCTGGGAATTTCCTCGGGTAGAAGAAGACCTTTTCACTTGTATTGATGTCTTGCTAAAAAAATAATAAAACTGCGTCAACCCAAAATTGCCGTCTTATATACCTACAAAATTTTGACACTAAGCTATTTTTTAAATACCTGGCTATTACTTTCAAGGATCATGCCGTCGATTCTTCATCCGAGTCAGAGCGGCATCCATAATATAACCCCTATATACATCCACTTAATGAATATGAGAGATCTAATACTCTATGCAAATGGAGAAGTTATTCCCTTCTTAGTTTTGAAAACCGACTTTACCAGTGCCCATGACAACGTAAGTCATGTGTATTTATTTAAGGTTATGGAATTAATGAACTTCCCTTCTAAATTCATTTCGCTGACAAAATGGATAGATGGAAACCGTTATGTCAAATTGCCTATAAATGGAAGGATATGCTATAAGATTCCTTTGAAAAAAGGGGTTTTTACAGGGTTGCGCATGTGCTACGTTGTTTTGTGTCGTCGCTATGGATCCGCTTGCTTACGCCGTGTGTAATGTTATATCTGGTATTAGTCTGTTTAATCATCATATTCGTTGCCTCGTTTATGCTGATGATATTACTTTTTTGGTCCAAAATAAAACTGAACTCATATCAATATTTCGGTTATTGGAAATTTTTCGTAAGCTAGCGGGAATTAGTATTAATCCCAATAAAACTCAAGGTATTGATATTAAATCACATATTAGGGCCGAGTCCCTATCTGGTATCAATGTCACTGTTCAGATGAAAGTATTAGGGATTTCTTGGTATCGGGAAATAAAGGAATCTATCGAGGTTACTGGTAATCAGATGATACAATCTATTGCAAGTGGCATGAAATTGTATCAAAACTGTACGGCCTCTCTTCTCGATCGTAGCAGGCTTATCAATAGGTTCGTGTTAAGCAAATTATATTATCCGCTTCAGATTCTGCCTTTCCCAGAGAAATTCTGGGCAAAAGTAAACAAATATATAGGTTACTTGATATGGTACAAGCAGATGATTCGGGCTCAGCGGTCAGAATTTACAAGCAATTAGAGGAGGGTGGGTTAATTTAAAAAATGTGAAAATACAAGCCAAAGCCCTCCTACCCCTTCGTTTTATTACGATGATATGTAAGTTTAAAGGAAACATTTCTTATGATGCCTTTCTGATAGCCATTAAAAATTTGAGTGATGTTGCCCCGAAAGATATGCGTTTGATCAAGGGTCCCATGGTGATATTTTCTACCTAGGTACTATCATAGTGCATTTCACTTACGCGGTTTTTAGCCCATATTGCGATGGAGGATTTTTCGGTTGAGGAATTCTATCAATATTTCATGAATAAACATCAATATTCTATCAATATCTAATACTGCGCTATGGCCAAGAAACTTGGTGGACGATGGCAAATTATTTGTAATAATTTAGCTCTCCTTAAGGAGAACTCTCTTATTCACTATCAGTTGTTCTTACAATGCCATAAATTGACAATTATTGTTCTAATATGAAAGCGAAAGGGATGAGTGAGAACAACGAATGTAAAATATGTGGGATGAAAGATAATTTGAATCATAATCTGTTTGCATGTAAGAAGAAAGAAAAAGTATGAAAGAAGTTTAAAATTGTATTCGGCAGGATAAACAGGTGTCATATTAAGGACCTTGATTTTGTCGACTTGTCTACCGCTTCTTCCCTCCGGCTTCTCGTAAATTCGCCCTATGGCGCATATCTCAAATATTGCATATTTTGAAGAAAAAACAGGAAATCGATGATGCGCAATGTTATATACACGAATTATTATTTAATTACTGGAGTGTAAATTCCGATAAGCGGGGTAGAAATTATGCAAATTATTATCGTGCTTTGTATTAATTATGTTGATTGATCTTTTGTTTTGGTATTTGGTGGCATGGTATTGTTTGATTTCTGATTGGTTATATTATTCGTCATGTTTCTAGAGATGTATATTTTGATGTAGGTGGGGTGTCCCATGAACTTTTGTTAGTTTGAGATGTTTTCTATTAAAACATAGTACAGACTTCAAAATCTTGTCGCTGAGAGTTTGAGGTTCGAATCCCATCGCAGACAGGTAAAGCTTTACAAGAAATATGTAATATCGAAGTTAATGCAAAAAAAAAAAAAAAAACTTAATATGGATCACAGCTGTGTGCAATATATCCTCGAAGAACGGTCTCATTTTTGGGCCACTGAAAACGTGGCTATTTGACGGTGGTCTCCATAATACCGCCATGGTGGCAGAGATGCGGCATCAGTTTTGTTTCTCTGGTGGGCCGCCGGTGAAAGCCGTAAGTGGTCCGCCAGCGGTTCGTCAGAGAACGGCGGCATATGGCTTTACAATATTGCCTAAGAACCACATTGAGCGAAAATAACTTTTCTGCCAGTTTCGTCTCACATTGTGTTAAGACAGTCATTCCGTAATAGATTTTCATTTCTGCAAGAGATGGTGATCGACAAGAGTAGTATCGCGTTCGTTGTGCTTCAATTCATCTTTAGTGCGTTTTTTCTTCTTGTTATAAAAAAAATACATGTTGTGACTTAAGCTGACTTTTCGTGTAGGCGTTATTAACCGCGTGCTTCATTTGCGAGTTGCCCTTAGGCAGGTTTTTCATACACGCGGTAGACGCATTGTTCGCTTGCGATGTGTAAGTATCTATGAAATGTGTAAATATTTATAGTGACTACTCATAGAAATCGCAAGCAAAGCACGTGGTGAGCGCCTGCAAGGAAATTCACCCTTACAATAACATTTTAAACATATTTTTTATCAAGAATGAAAATAAAGTTTATTGTGAGGTATCGGTACTCGATGTAATATAAATTTGTTAAAGAATTAAACACAAAGAAATTGTAGTAAACACGCTGTGCTAGCTGCTTGATCTACCATAACGGACGTCACTCGCTATCACTAATGAGAATATTAAACACTGGAATGAGCTACTTGTAATGTTAATTCCATTTATAATAGAACCGAGTGTTAATTTAACTAATATCTGCGATTCGTTCATGGTGACATACAGGGAACATGCTAGATTGTCCCTTAATGATCAATAATAATATATTACTAGATTCTAACCTTGTACAAACGTTTCGGATGGGGCAGTAATCCACACCGTTCTCTGTATAGAACAAATCTTCTGCGGCTGAGTAAGAGTTTGATGCGTAATAAACAGTCTAACCTGACTTCAAGTAACCCGCCTTCGCTCGCTGATGCTGCAATACATGTATGTGAAAACTGCAACGGAGCTTTGTTTCTTGAGAAAGTGATGTCGCGTGTATTACTGTCCCGACCGGCTTCTTTATGAAATATTTTTTTAATATAATTTACCACAACACTCTTATTTTATTGTCACATTAATTAATTAACTTCTAAGAATTTAAATTGATTCTTTTTCTTATTACAGAATTTTTTGTCCACTATCTGAGATACAAATATGTAAAATGTTACTGCAGACGTTTTCCATCTAATTTTGTACTATTGCTGAACAGACTAATCTTCATTAGTGCAATTACAGTGTGTTTCGGTATCTCACTTGTGGGCAATTTTCATCGAAGTACAGGCATGGTAACTCATTACATAGGAATGTACATCACTTACATTGCAGGATTTATATTATATGGCCTTGAGGTTAGTGCTTCTACATTTTGAACTTTTATTGATAACCTACATTCTATTTGATACAATTTTGTTTACATATGAAACCTTGGCTCAATTAACACTATAGTATAAGGAAGAAGGGGCCACATTCGTACGAGATTTACAAAATGAAGATTTTTAAGGGGTGTTATCAGTCAACTATATCCCCTGACTAGGGGGTGTGGTCTGTGAGAGAAGGGCTGTGATTGGTTACAATTCGTTTAGTATGTGAACTGATTCATGGTGATTGGCGGATGATGTGGAAAGGATCTTTGGGTCTTCTGCTACTTTTTATGAACTGTTAGTGTGTTGATGTGTCGTCTGAGGAAGAACGTAAAAAACCGTTACGCTGGCTGTGTGTTTCCTAAAAATAAAGTTAAGTGTTTTAATTAAATTAAATGGATACATGGCCTCAATATAATTATATCCAAATTAATTACTTTTGAAACAACCTTTTGAATTTTTCAAATTAAAAAAAAAATATACACGAAAGAAAAGCAAAGGATCGAGTTAAGCAGGGGAGGATTAGAAGAAATTGAAAAGGAGAAAATTTGTAAGAACCAATGTGGGAACATTAATATTAACAGTGCGTTTGGAACAGGAATGGCAAATGTTTCGTTCATTTCCCTTTCGTTTGTCAAATTTCGTTCCGGTGACACAACATTGCAAAATGAGTCCCGTCGGCACCGACCAACATCATGTTCAGATGAACTGCTTAGGAACATCGTGGAAACGGACCTCCGAAAAAGTGTTCGTGTCATTGTAAACGAGTTAGGTATACACCATATCACTGTCAGCCGGTGAAAAAGTTGAAATGGGTGCCACATGAGTTGACAGCGGCCAACAAGAATCGCTGCCTGGAGGTATAGAGTTCTCTGTCAAGAAAATTGTCTCCCGTGGGACACGAAAATCGGCATGAAACTTCCACAGTACATTGATGGTGTGTTCAAATTAACAGTTTTCGACACTTCTGTAGTAATACGTTTCGGAATTTCGCGGAACATGAATTACAGGACCTCAAAGTTCTCCAAACTTTGTTCTGAACGCCTGACGGGTAGGCAACACTTCATACATATGTGTCGAATTTATGCTTTTCCCTCACTTTTATATAAAAGATTGCACTGAAGATAATTTAAACGTTAGATTAAAGTTATTGATGAATTTGACGTTTTAATTAATTACTTTGCTCCCTGCCAAATGCGAATATTATATACATACAGGGTGACCCAAGGGAAACTTCTCAGTCCATTAATTTCGTAATCAATTGATTTCTAGAAGGAATACCGATACACAACCCTTTTAATTTAAGGGGAATATGTCATCGTGGTAAAGCATTTCACGCTGTCCCATCCTTATTGTGGTCTAGTGGCAAGAAGTTAAAGTTTCTTAAATGACAAAACATGAGACACATCGTGTCAACGGTCTTTAGGTTGTATTTACAAAAGCATGTGCACATGTGATCATTTACTAGTTTCTTTCAAAACTTTGCGAGAAATTGTGTTTGCAACTCTCAAATATTAGAAAGTGAAACTTGGTAGGTGAGATAAAATTTTATACTAATTAACGTTATGAGGAGCGCTCTAATAGCCATCGTTAGTATAAAATTACTCCTGGAAACATCCCTGTAATAAATTTAAACGTGTTATTTTATGTTTTGTAATATAATAGCACCCAATCTCTGTGACGAATTCGTTAATGCAGCGAATTTCACTTTCTAATATTGAAGAGTAGCAATTGTGATGTATCGCTAAGCATTAATCAAGTTACGATAAGCATCTTTTTGTTTTCAAAGAGATTCAAAAGATCTTTTAAAGGGGTTGTTTGTTGCTTAGGTTTGATTTAAGGCAAGCTATTTTGCATTGGATTTAAGGAAAGTTAAAATGTCTTGGATAGTGCTTCAACTTTTCGAATATTCGAACTTCGAATACTTCGTAATATCAGAAACCATGCATGCAAAATGTTCCATAGCACTGTAGCGGTGCTACCGGAACAACAAGAGGGTCACCGGGACCCTTGTCTACTAAAAGGTTTATAAACAAACTTAAGTAAATTAAGTTTTTGTTATTTCTGTTGCCTCTTAATGGTGTTGTACCGCAACAAAACATCAACTTCTTTTTCTTCCCGTCGCTGCTATTGAACTTTACCTGAAGCGCGGCATATCTATGATATAGGGTATGTTCACGAGAACAGTGAACAACATTTCCATGGCGCATGATGTAAGTCGGAAGACTGCACCACCGAACAAGAATTAAGTATGAAAACTAAGAAGTTCCAGTGAATACCTATACAGAGGACTCTATACTAGCTACTATAGGAAAGTGGGTGATAGGAAAGTGGGACAGCAGTGACATCAATCACAGGTTTTAGCGAGAACTAAATTCTTGACGCCACATCCGGTTGGTTACCATAACAACGGCGGAGGTCAAGCCTAAACCAACAGTATGTTTGATAGCAGAAAGGTAGAAAATCAGTTGTGGAAATAATGGTTTTTAATATTTTTCGGACTGCTGACGCTTCTTTCATTGTGTAGTTTCATTTTCTTCGTGGTTTTGTATATACTATTATGCATTTTATCACCTTAGTGCATCCTTAATCAATACTTATCCTACGATTTTACACTCTAATACATTTCCTTCTCTTCTGGGCCATATTGGATGCATTATTTGTTACAATTCATGTTCAATTTATTACTTATTAATTACTTGCATGTACCTTTTTTACTGTTAATACTTCCTGTCATCTTGTGACGGCGTAACTCAACCAGCGTGGAATTTCTTTAGAAATCCGCGCTGTAGGTCCCAAGTCCCAATTCGGAAATGTTTCGGTCCATTTTCAGTTCTCCTCCATTCTTTGGGTTCTGATAATGTATCTTAGCATTTCTGAAATGAGGAGGGCGCCGTCTTTACGTCTAACTGTATTTGTTTTTACCATTTATTATTATTATTTATGCAAAATAGGGAACTTAAATGTACTCTCTAACTCATTTTAACTACAACAGTAATTTCTACCACTTCAGCCATTTCTTCACATTTTGCACCGGAATGGTTTGTCTTGTATTTCATTCACTTCAGAAAACTCCTGTGCATACGTTTCTTCCGCAGAATCAGACTTTCCTTAAAATTCAAGGGCCAACTTCCAAGTTGGGACTCCACATCGGACACATTGAACACCACTTCTGTGTTTCGCTGAAAAAGAAAACCTTCCAGCATCGACCGTACTGCAAGAAGGATTGAATGTACCCTTGTATCATGGTTTTGGACAAGTGCAAGGATGTTTCTTGCACTTGACTCGACTGCAGGGTTGGGTTATCCCACATTGCACCTTCATCTCTGAGAAGTGCAAGGCTGGTTCGCACCGTTTAGAATTTCCATTCCATTGCCCATTTTCAAACTTGTTGATACATTTCCAAGAAAATACAATGTTTGAGTCATTGTTCTGAATTTTCCAATTAATTTGATTAAATGTGAAAAAAAAAATCGATTTTCTGGTACCCACTTTATATAACAAAATATATTACTGATTTCATTTCACCTACTTGCCTGTTTCCGTGTTTGTAGTTGTTTTAAACTCCATTTTAACATCTTCATTGGACTTGCTTATTGAAATCTGGACCAAGAAACAAAAATAGTTTGAAAGCATTAGATTGCTTCAGTAGTTTTAAGTTTTGATATTTTCCAAGTTAAAATTCAAATTTTGATTTCGTTTTGGTTTCTTCTCTGTCCCATTTTTGTTTACCGACTGATTTTCAGTTTGATTTTTTTACCCGTGTACTTCAAAGTAGTAAGTACCCTGCATGTTTTCTCAATTTTTAAATTTATTGATTTTATTTTCAAACTTGCAGTTTTGTTTATTCATAGGCTTGGTCATTCAATATTGCCAATTTTTCTTAAATTATTTAAAATTTCGCAATTATTTTTCGATTTTGTCTCTATAATTACTCAATTACTCCTACACTTAAACGGAAACATGTAAACAGTGTTACTCCTAAGATCCAATCAATGGGAATATCTTGAAACTTTTTCATTTCTGGAAACTTCTCAATTTTAATTTCTTTTAGCTGTTGCGTTAAATTCTCAAATTCTTCTAAACTATTCTGAAATTTGATTTGGGTTGTTGAAAAATTGAAATTTAGTATTTTATGGAATACTTTCAGACTTTTCTAGATTCAATAGGCAATAGATACGCCGGCTATAAAAATGTGTTCAAATCGATCATAGCTAATAAAGCGATAAATTCGTGTTACATGTTACATTTTCTCGTAAAACTTTTCCAAATTTCAATCTTTGTACAATAATTCTCTCGACTTTGGAAGGATACAATACGCCGTTCGGTGTGTAAATATAAATAATTTGAGAATTAGATTGTGTTACGTATTTCTGTTTGACACTGAGTAATTGAATCATTTGATACTATATTATTTTAACATTTCGCCTTAGATGCTCCAGATACTTCAAAACTGCCATATCCAAATCAACCCTGAAAATTAACAATTATTTTTGCCTAATTCATAAAATAAGTTTTCTACTCTGGATACTAACTCAGGTATCTCATACTTTACGTGGTGATCTCGTATCAAAATCCCCAAATTTGAAATTTGCCAAATTGACGTTATATGATTGTGACCAATAAAAGGAGTTTTCAACGAAAGCGTGGCTGTATACGTAGCCTGATTATACCTCACTAAAGATATAGTAATGGTAGCATATAACAACAACAAATCGTACACATATATATTTTGCCTTAAAATTTCGTGTTCTAATAAAAATTTATTTGCTTCCATCGGATCTAAAATTCTAAATGAAAAGTAATTTTGAATATCCTGAAATGTGGCTAAAATTTCGGTTTGACCTTGTAGATCTGATATCATGGAATGTAATTTGGCTGTCGAAGTGGCTAAACTACAATATAATCTTGTAGTTTCCTGCCTAATGTCTTTAACATTGACTTAATCGAGAGTAATGTGTTCTCAAAACTTTAATTTTCTTCACTTGATTTTTACTTGCCTGTTCATGTTGCTGTAACTCTATAATTGATTTATGAATTCTACGGTTTTCTTACATATTATACACTGAAAAAGCCAGATTTTAAAATCCTCAAAACAAGGGCTATATACTTTTTCCGTTTGTTTTCCATTATACGTACAAAACGCTGTATTGTTTTTCAATTTAAAATGCCACGGTATTAACGTTTTCAAATTTGCCTTAAACTTCCTCGTATGATTTTGTAGGTATTCAATATATGATTTCAATCCCGAGCAATTCACTCGAGGGATCGTGTCGTGATACTAATGGGATATGTTATCAGATGAAAACAAAGTAATCACTGAGTTTTACAGTGAAATGCCAAAATTTTCCAACGTTGTTTGCTTATATTCCTCAAATACATCTTGTACGGTTCCTTTAGCTGCGATAATCAATATGATGTATACCACTATTGCTGATCGTACTATATTGTATACAAAATGTTAGCTATTAGTACTTTCTGTTACTTAATTGTTTTAGTATTCATTTATTTCCTTTTAAAATATATCATTCCTCTTAATTACGTAGCAAACCCAACTCAATATTTCACTTTTCCAGGTTTGAAAAATTCTCAATTTCGCGTCTCGACCAGCGAGTTAACACTAGAACGGCCGAAGGTGTCAAAATGATCTCTACCGTCAATTTCTCTTCAATAATTTTTTGAGTTTTATACATTTTCTATCCAAATTTTGTGACTTTTCCTAGTAATGGAATGGAACCTTCAAAATGCTTATATTTTCATGGTCATTTCGTACGATATACCTAGAGCAGCCAAAGGGGCCATTTTGAACTCAGGACAACTTCTCCTTTAAATAATGTGTTTCATAATGTTAGACAGCAGTATATTATCGAAAATATATTGACTTATTGTCAATATATTCACTTTATCCTCTTTAGCCATATTGTAGCTAAATTTACCCATTCCGAACACTAAAATACAAACGAATATTTATATTTTTATATAGTCTAGATTTAGCCTCTAAACTGCAATTATTTTAAGTTGGTAAAATTATACTCTTTCATTATTTCCAAATTGTTAACTTCCCTTAGGAGTCGAAATACCAATGTTGATAACTACTACCGAGTGTACTGCTGGCAACGCTGTTTCTATTCATCTCATTTTTTACAGTCTTTTTCCCTGACGGACGTGTTTGGTCATGCCACACAAACGTGTACTTTCAAGCTACGAGACGCTGTGTATTCTAGAGTATTCGGATTTTGATTTAGAAATTGATGTATCTGATTCTGACAGTGAATTCTGACAGTTATACATACAAGTGACGATGATGATTTTGATGTGAGTGAGGACGAGCTGCTAGTAGGGGAGAATAGAAGTGCTGAGCTGCCTCAGTCTTTATCTAATTCGTTTCATCAATATAATTCAAAACTCGTCCTCATCTGGGATAACGGCTGCTGTGAACGGTTTCAAGTAGCAAGAGGATGAAAAGGAAAAAAATCATTCGACAACTTACGAAGACAGTGATAAAACGGCAAGAAGAAGATACAGTGCAACCTGGGCCATCTAGAAAGTGAAGAGACCAAACCGGACTGTGCAATGCGAAGAAGACCAGTGATTTCTGCCAAAAGTACCGCAAGTTCATCAGCGGAAAATGTTCATGGAAAGTGCAAATCAAGTGTGCAAAATGTTGCTAGAACACTCAGTTACGTCAGTGATTCACCAGCTTCCCGATAAAACCGATTGTGCAAAGCAAAACTGAAAAAATCGCGGTGCTTTATTCGCAGGTTAAACATGCAATCATGTGGTGTACGCAAATATTGGCGCTGTTCGATGTTTCGCTTCATTTTTACTAATATATAGACAATATATTTTATATTATGAAAGTAGTGTTTTCCCTAGCCATATAGAATGAAAATCAATAAGTAGATAATAATGTACCAATAAAAGTACACTTTCGGAAGCTAAAACCGTTATACAATGAATGACTAACAGGTAAAACCTTCATATTTAGATCGGTCATCTACGAAAAGCACCAAACAATCAAGTTAGTTTCTTTATTATACTATATTCTTTAAATATCAGAAAACAATATAAGAATAAAATAAACCTAATATATGCATCACATTTGACATTTTAATGCAATTCTTATGAAAGGTCAAAATGACCCCTTTGGCTGTTCTAGGTATGTGCGATTCTCGGCCATAACATAATTTCGGCCATCTGAGAATCTCGCACACTCAGACCAGTGTTATATGATGTGACTTAACATTAAAATAAAAAAAACAATGACTAATATTTATTTCTGTGCATTTGTTTATTTTTCCTTCTATTTGTTACTTTGTTTAATAATTATATTTATATTCTTGCTTAATCCATTCCCTTTTCAGGTTCGGTATGATATACATAAATTTATTTCGCGTTTTTAACTTAACGGTTAATTACTCTATTATTCTTTATCTTTATCGTTATCGTCGCCATTTGCAAAAAAAAAAATGTACTTCCACTAGCCTTAGACTTAATGATCACTCCTTATACATATTTCAAAAACACCCTTGATGTTCTCGCCTTAGATTAGCTTTGTTAATTTCTAATCGCGATTTACATCCTTATTAACTTGGCTAATTGTTGATACCTAAAAAGAATTCAAATTTCATTAATTTATTATTCTAAAATCAACTTTTTACCAAATATTTTCGTTTCACTTCACTTCGAATTTACACCAATTGTTCTACATTAATTATGCTCATAATATGTCTTTGACATACGTCGTTCATAACTAATTTTCATAATTCGGCTTTCATTCGTTACATGTTTGTTATGCAAATCAGTCGTCACTACATTACTTCCCTTTTTAATAAGTAAGTCAGAGTCTTCTCTTTCAATCCATCGGTTTATTATGAGCACTTTTATAATTGGAGCGTCTTCCCCTTTAACCTATTTAGATAAGGAAATTAATGTATACTTGGGAAGAACGATTTATGTCACTGCTTATTCATTCTTAATCGTGATTAAAATTTAGTGTAAGTTACAGTATCGTCTAATTCGGGAAATGAAAATGTTATCTTCAATTCAGTTATTCTCTTATTCTAAATCTAACCTTATATGCATTATAATTCACTTTCTCTGAAATCGTGCCATGAATCGTGTATTGTCTTGTAAATGCTTTTGGAATTCTAGGTTTCCCGTGCTAGCACCTGTTCCGGGCTCGAATACTTTCGGTTTAATTCCTTCGTTTTCAACTCTTCGTACTCGTTCCTCGAACTTGCGTTTTAAATTTTCACATGGTAATTTTTGAGCGGTTTTAAGTTGTTGGAGCCTTACTTCATTGTCTACATGTTTACATGTTAAATCCAATATGGCATCCAACAGTAATTTCGGCTGGAACTGATGAAACAAATAATATAGGCTGTACTTTAAATTTTCGTGGATTGCACAGTTCTTTCCTAGAAAAACGGGCTTTAAGTAAATGTCCCGATTCATTCCTTTACTATTTACAAAATGCCTCAGACATTGTTGAATTACGCCGTTATTTCGTTCAGTCGCTCCTGTCGTACGATGTCTAGATTTGCGTTGTCTAGAAGCACTCCAGTTCGCACCGCAAGCTCTTCAAATTCTTTAGCTTTGTGCGAAGAACATTTGTCCCACAAAATTGCCTTTGCGAACAGTGTCTTAAAAATATATCGTTCATAATTGCATCTGCTAATGTGATTGCTTCCAGATTCGGTACAGACACCACCATAAAATGCCTGGTATCCATATCTGTCGCTACTAATATCAATTTATGGTAGTATTTATTTGATCTATAAAGCGACCCGATCTCACCAATTTGCAAAATTTCCATATTACTATATCTAGTAAAAAATTAGTGACTTAATAGGCGTTTTCCTAAGCTTTCGTTTGGCCACCTAACAACTCCGACAGTTTCGAACTTTTTCAAAAATAAACTGCTTTAATTTCGGCATATATATCTTCTCCAAACTTGCTTTTTAAGCTTTAGGAAAAACAAAATGTGCTGCGTCATGTAGCAAACTAAACACCTTACCTCTGATTTTCTCTGGAACACATACCAAATATTTCCTAATCTTGGCTAATCGATGCCCTCGAAATAGTTTACCCTCTCGAAGTTCAAAGCACTTATCTTGTTTTCCTACATGAGGGTCGTTCGTTTTCTCTGACTCCAAATACTGGTAAATCGCACCAAGAAAACTGTCTTATTTTTTTGTAATTTTCCTGTCTACCATGTTTTCCACTATCACATTACACTGTGCTTCGATCATTCGAAGTCACCCGCCTGCTTAGGTGTTTGCGTGTACCTACCCGGCGCCTCATCCTATAGCTTAGTGGTGTGTGGTTAATTTCTTGACATTTTAATTGCTATTCTGATTGCTAACAAAATCTTACACAACCAAGCACTCTAGTTGAGAACTAGTTTTACTCTTCGTTTAATGTCAATAGAATTGTGAATCACAACCATGAAGCTACGGTTCGACTAATTTTGGTAACTGACCTTTGTCGCACATTTGTAAGCGGCCATCTTCAATTGCCGTCCAATGAGAGGGCCGGGTGGAAGAGCGGTCTGCGGCGGTAGGCCATTGGCTCGAGTCCCGGAAGGGGCATGGGTATATGGATTTTAACAGCTGAAGGCGATTCGTGACGGGTCGAAGGCGGCCGTTATTAACACACAATTCAGACGAAGACTAGGCTATTCTCTAAGATGCTTTCAGTTCCCTAGCTTACTATTGAGTCTCGTCACAACTCTCCTGATTTACCTCTTTAATTCCATATTGTCTACGTTGCTTATAGGAAATGTCCTTCTTTCTTATAATTTTGACATCAGTGTAATTGCCCTTTAATTTCTCCGGACTATGAGGTGCGAACGGCCTTTGATCATTGCGTCTCAACACGTTCCGTACTCCTTCTATGTAGATTTTTTGTCTGTTGTTTGTGAGAGTTTCTAAATTCAAAACTGTTTGTTTTCCCTTGATAGCTTTCTTACTTTCTGCTTTGGTTGAATTTGAAATTTTATTTCAACTATGGCTCAGGTCGAATGGATGATGATAGGATGAATTGGTGGAATGAAGAAAGTGGGAGGAAAGGGTAGCACCCCCGAGAAAACCAACGCATGCGGTTTTTGTGCACCACAAATCCCACATGGTATGAGCAGGGATTGATCTGAAGACCTCACGCACCAGAGCTGAGTGTTCTACCAACTGATCCACCGCGGCCCTTCCTGCTCTTGTGTTTAGCTTCACCATGTCTCACTATGTTATTATGATCACGCAAAATTCTGAAACTTTTTAGAACAGACACATCTTGAATTATCTTCCTAGTATTCGACAGAACTGTAACTATTTCGTTTTCTACTCCATTTGAGCCTTTCCATAACCACTTCTTACAAAGGCTTCTTTTTGAAAAAATATCGAAATGAAGCTTCTATCTTTCACATATATCTTGTTGTTTTCTGTAACCATTCTCCTAAAGACGTGCAGAGCAGTCTATTCTTGCCCGTCCCCTGAAAGCTGCGAGACCTCCATCTCCAAATGAAACATCTTGACTAAATCCATCCATCTAACTCCATGACTTTCTCTTTCTAATGCGTGTTTTTTTCTTGTTTCAGGTGTATGTTAGCTACAGAATGTACCCAGAAGGAAGTAAATGGAACGTTGTAATTATTCGCGTTGTTCTCTGCTCGCTTTACATCTCGTGTTGCAGCATCGCAGTTGCACTGCTAGGAACATTTGAATACATAGTTGAAGGTACTGTATAGTTTTTCTATTTTCATATCTATTAACAGCACAAATTGTAATAGTTGGTGCGAATGATGATGTGAAAGAGCTCTGAATTTGCAATACCTGCTATGTGTAGTTTCACAAAATTTTCAGGAGAGCAATAAAACGTCCTTTCAAAGGTGCCTGTTACTTTTACTTATGTCGATATTAACGAATGTAATGGGTATATTTATTAGCAAGTATTGCCAATTAAATTTTACCAGGAAAAATTGTAGAGTCTTATTTTTAACATACAATAATTACGAAACCAAGATATATAGCAAATATTGATTTTTCCATTTAAAACCTTTGTATAAAAATAATTATTTATAGCCGTGATTTAAAACGATCGGGAGTGTGTTTCTCTTCCGAATGACACCAAAAACTCAATGTCGGACTTTTGAGCACATAACAGGTACTGCAAATTCAGCGACGATATAATTTTGAAATTTTATCATGTGTACAAACATCACGGATATAAAATTAACATTGTATGCACTTTCTTATCATGTATTCATCGTGACTAAAGATCATTGCATAAAAGAGGAATCCAGGGAAAAGTAATTATCTGATAGGCCTATCAGTCCATTCTAGAGAACTGGACCGCATTTGTGTTTTACGTTGGACTACTCCCCAAATATGGCGAAATTAAATCTACATGGCAAGAGACTAGTGTGTAAACTAATAACCGAAGTAAAAATAAGAAGCACAATCACCACAGATTAAAATGACAGAATAAATATAAATTCCACAGCTGATAAACTAACAAGGAGATCGTCAATGAGATCATATCGAAACCGACCCTGATAAGGGCCTAGCAGAGTAAGATGGTGAAAAGTGCTTTGGAAGGAATCGTGATAAACATACTACCATATTCAGCATTAAAAATGATGGCTCTCCACCAAATTTCAGCTCAAAAGATGCTAACCTAAGCTCAAAATAAATTAAAGTGTTTTTTTTTGTTAGTTTAGCGATATCTCGGTCAGGTTTGCACCTACGATGGCCTTCTTTTTTATCAAATTGAAGATATTTCAACCTCTACAAGATGGTAGTTTGTACAGATTTGTGGACGCAAAATTAAAATTTTGAGAGAGGTTAGAAAATTTAAATTTTGAATTAAAAAAAACGAAGACAACAGTAGGCTCGGAATAAATATGTTATGTATTTTTAGTGGTTCTATAACCATGAATGTTTCCAGATGTTTTAAATGATATAACATAACCAAAAAAATAGAAAACAGCATTTCTGTCGTTTTTAAGGCGCTTTACATTAGTTTCTTTAGCTCATAATGGTTCGTGGTGTCCTCAAAGCTTGCATCGTTAATTTAACTCATTTCCCGACGTCATACAATGATGAAATTTTGCACAGCGACGTAAGTCAGGTGACAACACAACATTCCATTGTTACTTCCATACATATGTGTATATTTTAAACATATATTTTAATAGTTTGTTATTACAGAATTCTTTATCCTAAAATAAATTCTAGCCTGCACCGGGGCTGGATTTGGCTGGTTGCAAAACACTTTAGGATTTGGGCCACAAAATATTAGTTTGAAAAAAATTATGAACATCGAAATAACCCGAAAAAAATAATAAAAAAGGATTTACTCAACGATGCAAATTAACTAGGATCAGTTGAGCACAGAGATAAGACACGTGACCAGCCTTCTTACGTAACACGTGCACTGTAAAGACAAGTTCGAATGCGCCATTTACCAGGTTGCTTTCGTGGACAACTGATCAAGACGTCGGCTTCTTGAGGGAAAGCTTTCGGATTCGAATCCCGCCCGGGACAACATTTTTCTTTATTACTTTAAAAATATATTTTATAAGTTCATATTTATTATTTAATAATTGCTAGGATGTGTATCAATAACTGATTTAATAACTGATTGCTGCTGAAAGCTAAGATGTATCTGGATGCACACCGAGGGAGGTGTGCAAGAGGGGTACGGTGCGTCCGAAGGGATCTGGCGGACGCAGTCCCCGGTTAGAAGTAAGCAAACGCAAAAGTGTTGTTAACATTCTGTTCCACCTGTCAATTTTCTATTTGGTACACATAAAATTCATTTTATATTATCTGATCTTGATCCCTGTGATGTTCATTTGCACGGTCGAGACAGTTTTAATAAAAAACTTTTTTAAGATATTTTTTCTTAAACAATTCGTACTAAAAAGTAACAAAAATAATTTTGTCCATGCATGATTAAAAATAAAAGCGAGCTCTCATATACAGTCACTTTATAATTCTTTTTAATTGCGCGCCCCATGGCGGGATTCGAACCCGAGAGCTTTCACTCAAGAAGCCGACATCTTAACCAGTCTTCCACGAAGGCGACCTGGCAAACGGCGCTTTCGAACTTGTATTTACAGTGCACGTGTTACGTAAGAAGCCCGGTCACGTGTCTTATTTCCAATCTCTGTACTCAACTGATGGCATAGTCCTGGTTCGGTTTATTTCGGTCTTCATACTTTTTCTCAAGCTAATATTTTGTGGCTCAAGTCCTAGTGTTCTGCAACCAGCCAAATCCAGCTCCGGTGCAGGCTAGTATTTATTTTAGGTTAAAGAATTCTGTAATAATAAACTATAAAATATGTGTTTAAAATATATACATATATAGAAATGTATGAAAGTAACAATGGAATGTTGTATTATCACCTAACTTACGTCGCTGTGCAAAATTTCATCATTGTATGACGTCGCAAAATGAGTTAAATTAACGTTGCAAGATTTAAGTACTACACGAACCATTCTGAGCTAAATAAATGAATTTAAACGCCTTAAAACAGATAAAAATGCCGTTTTTTATTTTTTGTTATGTTCTACCACTTTAAAACATTAAACAAATCATTGTTATACAACCACTAAAAATACTTAACATATATTTTTTCAAGTCAACTGTTGTCTTCGTTTTCTTTTTAAATTTAATTTTCTAACCTCTCAAAATTATAATTTTGCGCCAACAAATCTGCAAAGATTACCATCTTGTAGAGCTAGGAAACATCTTCAATTTAAAAACAGGAAGGTTATTGTAGGTGCAAATCTGACCAAGATACCGCTAAACTAAAAAAACAAAACAAAAACAACAACAACAACAACAAAAAAATCTTTAATTTATTTTGAGGTTAGGTTAGCAGCTTTTGAGCTAAAATTTGGTGGAGAACTATAATTTTTTATGCTGAATATGGTGGTAGTTTTTTTTAATCACAATTCCTTCCAAGGCACTTTACACCATCTTACTTACCCTGCTAGGTCCTTTGGTAGGAGAATCTAAGTCGTATTAGTCCTGGATGCAATATATAGTCCCGTAAAAATGTTGATGTGCAGAGAGTTTCTTTGCAGTTTCGAGTTAATTGGATTGTAACTTAAAATTCTATTTTGGGTAGACATCCCAATTCCCCTTCGACATCTGCGCAGCCACCATTTTCCAAAATGGTCGTCAAGCAGCCATTCCATGATTGCTCCATTTACGCAAATCTTCGTTTTACCGCTTTCCTGTCGAAAATTAAGCAAACACAGATCTCTTATCTTTGAAGGAGGATTAAATTTTCGAAGAAATGAGTCCTACTAGAGTCGAATATCTTCATTAATTCAACATTTATGGAGTAATTGATCTCATATGCGCTGTTTAGTCGTATTTGATGACCATACACGAACAAGGTATTCCTATGCATTTGTAATATCTTCTGTGGAAATGGTATCGCTCTCACTAAACTAGAGTAGAAAAAATTGAGGTTGTGTACTCAGAATAATCATGTTTAGAACCAGCTTTGCTATTAGTGTAATTTCCAGTGAGTATTGGGCTCTCACTAGAACGTGACACAGGCTTTCACACAACACAAATTGCATTTTATGCAGTGGTTTCAATTTTTCCCACATCCATAAAACTGTCATAACTCTCTTTTCAACACCAATTGTTTTAAATACCGCAATAGTAAAACAATAACATCTGTAACACTGGATACAACCACAATTTGCTTAGTTTCATTTCTAAACGTCCAGTTAATATGAGTAACGATTCTAAGATCTGCTTCCTCCTATTCATATTCCCTGACCCATTTACATATGCTTCTGCAGGATAAACGATATCGCCATTGGCACTACTTAGATATTCGGAGCAAACCCAACTTCTAACAGTTTACCTTATTTGTGTTCGATGTCCATAATTTCTGCATTTGTACCGGAACTGGAGTATTACTCTCCATAGTTATCAAATGAACAGTTCCAGTGTCTGATGCCTTTCTGATTTTGCATTCCTTTAAGGGATTGTCTACATACTATCAAAAACAAGTTGCATCTCATCTCCTCTAAACACAGTTTTCTGCCTCTCAACCACTACTTTGATCGCTTCACCAAACGTCTTATAAAACGAGATTTTTAGTATTTTCATGTTGGACATGAAATCAACGATCAGTGCCGTTTTGAGCAAACTACTGGGAACTAAAATGTTGTTTCTAATAATTAGTTTCTCAAGCTCGCATAAAAGACCTCGCTTTGTTGGCTTAGCCGGAAACTAAGAGGGGGAGAGAGAGAGAGAGAGAGAGGTGATGCCTACGCCTAAAGCAACATTGTCTGAAGCAGTATGTGATGGATTTCATATCTACATTCTTGCAATGCAATTTCCATCTTAAAAGATGTACGTTTGCTTAATTTTTGACAGGAAAACACTGCACCGTGAAAAAAAACTTAAAAAATTCATACTACAATGCGCGTGTGAGACGTCACTATGAGATTCATTTCTCCACAACTTTTGAAGTAATGAAGATATTCGGCTCTACTAGGACCCATTTCTTCGGAAATTAAATTTTGTTTAATTAAATTAAGAGGATTCTTTGCTGATTTTTTTATAGGAAAGCTGTAAGTGAAGATTTACGTAAATGGGCCAATCACTGCACGGCTATTTGACGACAATCTGACGGCCATTTTGAAAAATGGCGGCTGCGCAGATGTCGCAACGGAATTGGTATGTCTACCCAAAATAAAATTTTAAGTTGCAACCCAATTAACTCGAAACCGCAAGAAACTCTCTGCACATAATTTTTTACGGGACTATACAGTGTATCCTGGACTATAGAGAGGTTATATATACAAAAACTAGCTGCCAATATTAGCTGCAAAGGTACCTAGATAGGGTCTGGAATATTGGTTGAAGTGAACAAAAAGTGTATTTTCTATTATTCTATCAACAGAAGTCACTGCTGCTTCACTTTCTTCTTGAAATGGAACACTGCCGAGTTGTAGACTTGTAGCGTCACCTCCCACACCGAAGCACTGCTCGCCAGGGACGTATTTAGGGGGTGCATTCAAGAAAATTCAGATTTTTTTTTTTTTGTAGAATAGGCAAAATTATATAGATTTTACAAAAACAGTTGTATATGTATGGTTTATAAGGAAGGATACACTTATTGTTTTAAATGGAGAATGTTGGTGTGAAGAATGGAGAGTATTAAATGGAGAATCGTATGAAGATGCTACTATTTAACTGATTAAAGGATAAAAATATAAATATATTTCAAATATAATTAATATTCAATGCTTTTAGGTCGAAAGTTATTGGGATCCACAGGTGAATATAAATTCATGAGATTTATTCCTTTTCGCAGTGGATTAACTACTGTACGTTCTCAACGGGAAATCTAGATTTATAAAGATCATTTAGTAGGTCTTATTTAATACAAGAATATTGGCATTCACACGTGAAAACGATACTTGCAATAAAACAATAATGCCATCTTTTATCATGGCCCTACTTCACCAGGGATTGCCTATGGAGGCCATGTCTATTACATAATGGAGAACTATAGTATGGACGCCACACCTTAAGTCTAAACAGACAGTAAGTTTAATAACAGAAAGGTAGAAAATCAGTTATGGAAATAATGGCTGTTAATATTTTACCAACTGTTGATTATTTCGTTGACGAGCAGAAACTGATTGAAAGAGTAGAAAATGCTGTGGAGTCCAAACATGTACTTTTGCTTACATATGACCGAGATTTGATGCACAGACGAGGGAAAGTGCAAGAAAGGACATATAAACAGTAAATATAATAAGTTGAGGTGAGTAGCTAATTTTTATTCCGCTTACTTATGCTTTTATGAAACGCATACAAAGGTAACTTATACCTTTCGAAATCTTGATTTATGCTATATATCTTGTATATGTATACTTTACCTACAATATTAATTTGCGGAGCTGTAAGGTAAAGGCACTAGTAGTTGACGCTTTAAGGATTTTTTCAGGTTTATTGTCTTACAAAACGTTTTTAAATTGTGATTGTTCATCGAATTGTTTTTATTATACACTTTCAAGGTCTATTTTATTAAACATTATAATTTTAATTGAATAATAAAAGTTTTCAGTACTTTTTTAAAAAAATATTTCTAAACCCTTAAAAAAATTAGTAGTTGACATGCTTTATCTTTAGAAAATCTAGTAGTTGACACATTTGTGATTAGTAGTTGACAACTAGTATTTTTCATACATAAGAAACATGAAAGATAAAATTGTTAATATCCTAGGCTTTCTATTGTATTATTAACATTTAAGAATATTAGTAGTTAGCAGTACAATGTCCAGTACCCAATTAAATATGAAAACTCATATTTGGTATTAACAAGTAAGAATGTACACTAAACATGACAATTTTGTAATCTATGAGAAAAATTTGTTCAAAGGACACTATATAATACAAAAGCTTGAAAAAAAACAAAGAAATAACACTGAACTTTGACACTGAAAACAACACAGTAAGAAAACGTCAATTCCAAAAACTATCCAGTTCAGGGACAACAAAAAAGGCCCCGCCGACTGCTCACTGATTGAGGTTCTTTAATATGACCAGCAACATCTTCCCACGTATACTCTAGCTCACTGGTCTTTCTGGCCAGTTCCAGTAATTTCCGCTTTTCTTCATGGCAGACACTATTGCACCATTATCTGTAATTCTGGTGATTTTACCAGGAAAATATTCGTTCTCGTATGTTACGATCACAAATTCTCCCACTTCCTTATTTATGGGTTCAACGGTCATAGAGGTTAAACCGATTTCTGAATTGCTGGAATATTCTTCCTTCAATTCACTTGATGAGTCTTTATGAGGAACTGCATCATTCTCGACATCTGTTGTGTCGCTGTCACTTTGTCGATAACCTGAAGATGTAGCTAATAAGTTTTGTCTAACATTTTGCACTTTTCTTCTTTTAAGTGTTAATGTTTTCTCTTGGTCTTTCAATTGCTGCATTCTTTCTATTTCTTCCTTCCTTCTTAGTCTTTCTGAAGCTCTTTCCTTTTTCTGGCGTTCCATATCTTCCTTCTTCTTTGCCTTATTTTTATAATAATCTTGCCTTATTTTTGAAGTCACAACACTTGGAACTTTTTCCTTCCAATTCCTCTTCCTTTTTTCACTTCGTTTTGAGGTCAAAACAGAGATCTTTTAAATGGGCTCGGAATACCCTCGATACTAGGACCGCCCATACCTCCCTCATGTGTTGACGAGTTAGCAATTTCAACCTGCTCTGACAGCTCTTTCGACTCTGTGGCACGTTCCTGACTTAACTGCTGATTTCCAATACATTCTGATTGTTCTTCTTCCACACGATACGAACTTTTTTCCAGTGAATCCTTGCCTACTTCTTGTTCCATGTACACATTCAGTGATGCTATAACTTGTGATTCCGGTGTAACGTTGACTTCTTGCTCAACCTTCACATTGTCCGATGGATGATTTTTTTTCAAGTGGCTCCTTTTGAACTTCTAGGATTTGATGGTTTTCGATTCTTTCTACTGCAGATATAACTGTCTTTCACGTTTGAAATAAGGAAAGATCTTCCTTTGGTCCTGGCCAATCCTCAGTGTGAGACACAGATAAAAACTGATTTATTTTTTCTTCCCCTATTATTACATTTAAAACTTTTTGAGTTATTTTTAGTTCAGATGGAGTTAAACTACTTCCAGATGTTGTAGCTAAGTGCTTGTTTTGTGCTTCCAACCTAACTGCATTTTCATTCCAGGGATATAATCCACAGCACCTGAACCCATTCTGCAAAGCAACTGAATATTCTGGACCATCTAAAACTTTACTTAACAGAGAAGCAAAATGTTTCCTTTCTAAGTTGGGACCCTCGTTCATGTTCAACATTCTCCAATTATGCACTTTTTGCTTCCATGTTCCTTTAACGCTGCAAAACACTGCTACGTCAAGTGGTTGGATTATCTGTGTTGAATTTGGACTCAAAGCTACTAGGATAATATCATTCTCTTCACAGAACCTGCTTGTGTGCAAAGAAAGATGAGAAGCATGTCCATCGATAAATAGAATCAACGGTAAATTTATATTTTGTGTTAACAGCCATGGATGAAAGACGTTAGCTAAAAACTGAAAGAACAGCGCTCCACTCAGTCATCCATCCTGATTCTGACTTGCCAATTTCCCAATTTTCGGGTACACTATTAACTACTACTGCGGGAATCCGTTCATACGGAAACACAACTAAGGGAGGAGCAAATGTACCAGCAGCATTGCCAGTTATCAAAGCCGTTAAACACTGTTTTTCATCATTACTGACTTGTTGGTAAACCTGCTTGTCACCCTTTCTTGCAAGAACTCTGTTCCCTTTTGGATTTAAAAAGAAAGCAGTTTCGTCGGCATTAAACAATCGAGTAGGTACTTCTAAAATTCTCTCATGACCTTCTTCCTTTAAGTAAGTTGACACCTCTGAAAACCACCTTGAAATTGTTTCTTTGGTAACCGAAGCACGCGACAGTCAAATTTTGCGCGATCCTTCTAGAAATATTTGGATTCCTTCTAATAAACCCTTTAAACCAAGTTTTGCCAGGTCTGTTATTCTTAAAGGGATTCTTTCGTTTCAAATCTTGCATTAACTGTTGGACACTGTTTAAAAGTTCATCAACAGTCACAGGGAACCCAGCTTTGCCTACATCAATAATCCACTTCACTAGAATATTTTCTTCTTCTTTAGTGAGAATAGACGGTGGACCCATTTTCCTTTGAACTGGCGTTTTTCCTTTTACTTTATATAATAGAGTTATTCGTGGAACTCCATTTTTTTTGGCTGAAGCTGCAACAGATACACCACGTTGACAAACTTCCATTATTGCTGCTATCATCTGTTCCTCAGAGTATGACAAGAACCTTCCTTTTACTGGTGGCATCGTCCTGAAAGGAAAAATGATTTATTTCTGGTTAATAGGAATGGCGAAGGAAAGATTTAGAAAGAAGATAAAGCTATTTTGTGAGTCACTGAACAAAGTTTTAAGGAAAAGACTCATTAAGTATGTTATGGAGCATTTCGCCGTATGGAGCAGAAACATGGACTTTTTCTTTTTTAAAAAAAGACGAAGCTTCGAAATATGGGCAAGGAGGAGAATAAAGCAAACCGGGTAGAGAAAACTAATCAGGATGAGTTGCAAAAGCAGGAGAAACGAGAGCACAATTGGAGACAATCAGAAATTGGAAAATAAATTGTTTGGGACAGTATTGGTTTAGAGAAGAGATTGCTATTTTGAAAGATGTGATACGGTGTATTATAGCAGAAGAAAGAACTTGAATGGAGGTTGCAACAGATAAACAGTATTACAAAGGGAGGCTAATACGTTGAGACAAGGAGATTAGCGAGAGATCGATACAAATGAAAGCTGAATAGCTAACGAAAAATTACCTACCGTTAATGGCAGAACACTTTTGATGATAATTTGCATGCTATCAATTTAACAGAATATTTCATTAAAGAACATTTATGTGATCCTCGTTGAAAAAGTCTGCATTGGTCCAATTTTTTGGCCCAAGTCTAACCTCAACTCACAATTGCCACAACCCAAACTCTTTCCCTGTAGCGTTTGATTGTTATTAAAAATCATTCGTCAGTTCATGTAAATTTGTCTTATGGCGTATATTTTATAATACCTTTACATAAAAGAAAGTATTAACTTGTATGAATTTTATTCTGATAATTTACAAGAAAAGATTCATTAAAAACCTGAAAGGATTTTTTCAGCCAACGAAGAGTGATTCAGTACTTGACATGCACTGGTGTCCGTGTTTGACACCCATGTCAACTACTAGTTCCATACAATTATTTTAATTTATAAAGCAACTTATAACAGTTCCCATTATAACAAGATGTTTGAAGCGGCAAACGTCAATTTTTTAACAAGAACAGTTGGATCTAGTACTTGACACGGGGTGTCAAGTTCTGAAACTCACGTTACATTGAGTTTTAGTAAATGACACCCCTCCAACAACAATCAATTTTCTGTCCAAGCTTGTCGCTCTGATTTTGTTACGTAGCTGTACTCTTCTAAGATGGCAAATAAAGAACTTGTAGCAATGTAATACAAAATTTTGTAAGTTATTTATAAATAGAGAGTACTCACCTTCTTAACGAAATTCGCTACAAAACCTTATCAAAAAGCTAATCCTCACACTAGTTTCAAGAAATACAATGTCACTCTTTCCCGTAACGCATGTTTTTTGCAGTGGTGCCAGGTAATAATCAGTGAAAGTCCGGTGTACACCTTGTTTCTACTTTCGTGTCCGTATGACATCGAGTAACCTTATTATTTGAACTTTTCTCGCCAAGTGTCAACTACTGGATTCCTGTCAACTACTAGTGCCTTTACCTTACATAGGGTACAAGGGTTTCTTTTTTAGCACTCATATTTACCTTCTTGAGTGTGTGTGTCCTTAACTATAACCGAATTTGCAACTTCAGTTTAAACTTATTAGATATAATTATCACCGTTTTAAAATCAAGAACTCTGCAATCAACGATGAATTATCCTCGTAATCATATCAACGTTTTCAAAATTGCGTTCAGTGGCATTGCGTGAAATTTGCTTACTTACGTAATTCACTCCTTCCACTTCCTTTTTAGTTTCAGTTTCAGTCCTTTGGAAACAGAAAAAACCGACACGCAGTCTCGGACTGGCCAGGGCCGAAATGCCGCCCTCAACTTCGTTTTTTTTTTATATAAATTTTTAATCCTTATGTAAGTGTCTACAACATTAACAAAAAGAACCACGAAATTCGGGCCTACATCAGATGCGCGTCACTGAGTATTCCCACAGACATCAGAAAGATAACAACAGTAGATCTTACTACGTCCAGAAGGCCCCCAATACCTTACGGACTCCTTCCTGACGGTTACTGCTATGTACAACAGAAATAGCATTTAGAAAACATGGCACATCCGTCATTTTTCGTTCAATTATGATGATCATTATAGCCTGAATTTACAATTGAGCAAACAGAATGGGACCCCTTTTCTACATTACAGTAATTGAATTTATGTTATCAGTAGGACTATGATAATTACACATTTTGCATACTGCATATGTAAATACATATTTAAAAGGATTTTTAACGTAAAATGAATATTTCATATGCAGGTGCATTATGTTCGAAAATAAATTGATGAGCATATTTCTGTACGCATACCAACACCGAGAATATAATGTATTACTTTTCTTCTTGTTTGTCTTTTCTTTGCCTTTTTTTCTTCATTTTTTTCTGGTTTTTATGAAATATATTAACTAGCCCATTGTCACCTCAACCATCAATTAAGCAACGCGTGCAAGTTTCTTATCGCTTGTACGTTTATTTCCCCTCCCCCCCCCCTCCAGTCTACCTTGCGTGGGTGCAATAAGCGACAACCGGTTTGCAATTTTCAATCAGACACTTTTCAGAAGAACAATGGTGAGTTAACAATTACTGATTACTTGCTGCCAGTGTTGTGAAGTGTCGTGAACGTGAAGTATCTGTCATGAAGAGGTCGTATAAGAGTTCCCAGAAAAGACGGGACGCTGAAAAAAAAAAAAAAAAAAGAATTTGTGTGCCTCGGATCTGAAGCAAATGAGGTTATTATTT
Source organism: Lepisma saccharinum (assembly GCA_022664845.1). Taxonomy (NCBI): domain Eukaryota; kingdom Metazoa; phylum Arthropoda; class Insecta; order Zygentoma; family Lepismatidae; genus Lepisma; species Lepisma saccharinum. The sequence goes on along the minus strand of JAGDQP010010561.1, from coordinate 9,279 downwards.
CCAAATTCCACTGCCCAAGGACATGAAGATCTACATGTGTCAGCGACATATACCGAAGGTATACAACAACAAATAAAATATTTTTATATACAGCAAACTCCCGATTATCCGTGTGCTTATTATCCTGTTTGCTGATTATCCGTTCCGAGTTCGGTGTATTTGTAAAATAAAAAAATTAATTAGTTTTGAAGTATTCTGTTATAATAAGAAGAAATTTTACGGGATGTATACGACTCCTACCGTGGGGCCCCTAAACTGCTCTTCCAGCCGGGGCCCCTGGGGGCCCAGTCCGACACTGCCGACACGTGTCTCTTTCATTGTAACGACAACAATTTGGCACAAAACCATGAAGAGCTGTTAATTATTTATCAAACACCACAAAACTTACTGCTAAAAACCCGTTTGTTTTTATACTGTAACATGGCGGGTTACCATGGAAACTTACCGAATCTGGCGTAAGATTTTAATTCTCCATTGTCTTGGATTAGTATCGTATTCATCCAACTTCCAGGGATGGAGGACATTCCATCCTACAACGCTTACTACTCTTATGAGGTCAGAAACGAAACAATAATTATTCGAGTATGAGGCGATGAACTTTTCCTGAATCAGACTGTAATGAATTGTAGTGGCACGCCTGCATTAAGTTACAATAGACTGATGAAATCAAAGATAATATTATATTTAACGGTGTAGATTAGCCCCGCCATCTTGGTATGCTTTCTTCATTGATTTACATGGGAATCGTTTTACTCGTCTTATGCCTGTCAGAAGTAGAATATTCAAGTTCCCCTTTCATAAAATTTGCCTTAGTGGTTATTTTGACCCTTGTAGAGTTTTGGTTTGTGAAATTTCTTCCAGTATATAAGTATAAGCAGAAAAAACTTCGGGGTAAATTGAAGAGTGACGTAAGAATTCTACTCACAAAAAATGTAATATCCATTTTGCGAGTTACTTTGTTTGTGTCACTATGGTGGAAGTTTTTCCTTTGTAATAAAATTAAGAGACTTAGTATCCTCCCTTCCGCCATAGTGACACAAAGAAAGTCACTCGCAAAATGGATTTTACTTCTTTCGTGAGTAGAATTCTTACGTCACTCTTCCCTTTACCCCGAAGGTTTTTTTCTACTAATATCACTTATTTTGCAAGGCCCCGTATCTCGAAAACGGTAACTCTGATAAAATAAAATAAGCATCAATTTAGCTCTTTGAGGCCCGCAATTGACTCCAAAACCCCCTAGTACCAATCATTTTGGGCTAAAACAAAATGACGCACAGAATGACATATTCTGTCATTTCTATCATTTGTGAAAATTCTTTGATTGGGCTAAAAAAGAACATAACTTTTTAACCCCTTCACCGAGTTTAATGTATGATGCAGCGTTTGAAAGGTATTGAAGCGTAAATTACGATTCCGCAAGTTTCCGCCACGTGCCACCTATATGGTCGGGTCAGTGCAATTTCAAAAATCAAAATCGGGTTTATAGTTCGCAAGCTATGAAATTAGAAGTATATATGTGAGTGCCGCTAACAGACTTCTTTCCGAGCGTCACTCGACGAGCGTTCTTCATGATAATGTGTTACTAATCGTTTACTATATAAATCACAATATATCAACGGAAAATTATACTGTTGTAAAATATGGCATCTCCATAAAACAGCATGAGTCCAAGAAAACGTGACGAGACACTAGGCGAAAACAGAAGTTAAAAATAACGCTCCTGAGAGACATAAGACTAGTAAAACAATTCCCATGTAAATCAATGGAAAGGTCATACCAAGCTGGCGGGGGTGATCTACACAGTCAAGGAGATAGATTTAGAATGGAAACTGATTGTGTTTTGTTTAAATTAGTTTATCCATTACTGGAGTCTATGTTACTGTATATAATGTGTGGATCTTATTTATTTCAGACGATGGAACATCATATTCGGAGAAAGAAGCTCCCAGTTATAGTACGTACGTCTCCGGTACTGTTTTCCAATATATAACTGCACTTATAATGATGGCTTTCATAGCTTCGTACGCGGTGGAATTAAGAGATGTAACAATAAAGGAACCAAAGGTATGATTTATTGCTTCGTAGGAACAACCTAACTGAAATATATTTTCATTTCAGGAAAATTCAACTTCGTCATTTTATACTTAAGGATTTCATTCAGATTTTACGTCAAGTATTTTTTTTAGTTCTTTTACATGACGTAACCCCCCCC
>JAGDQP010010560.1:28886-45370 GCA_022664845.1 Lepisma saccharinum | reverse complement strand
TATATATATATATATATATATATATATATATAAAACTGTGAATTTAAAATTGCCAGTTCGTGCGGTGACATATAGAAACGCGTGTGTTTCATTTTCGCAGTTAAAAAGTCGCCCACAAAAAAGTTGCTAGTGTGCGATTGGCCTAAGAAGCATAGCACCATGTAAGTGGTTCTCAGACCTTCAAGCAAAAGGAAATTATAAGGATTTATGGTTGTGTGTGTGTTTTTGTAGGGGAGATCATATTTCAGCAATCCATTCCAACGTTTAATTGATTTTGAAATGGTCCAACGTATTTGCTGTTCTTCAATATAAGACTGGTTACTTAACATTGTAGAAATTCGTGTTCCAGATACTTGTAAATTTCTCAGGTAATGAGTATTAACGTTACAGGGAGCAGTAACAGTAAATCTGTCTCAGTTGCTTACCTGCATTCCTGTTGGCCTGGCTATTTTAGCACAGTAATACTTACGTTGAATCGTTTACAGATTGTTAGATATGTACTTGTTACACACACACACACACAGAGGGGGTGGGGGAAAGGTAGTTAATTCTAGTATCCTGATCATGTAATCCGGAAATTGCAGTCAATCGTCTTGTTGTTTTATTCTGCAGAAACTTCAAGAAACTAAACAGTAACAGCCAAATCTATACGATTTTGTAAATTTATTTAATTATAAGAATAATTCTTAATCATAGGCCGTGCGACCACTGCAGGAACTGAAACCAAATCACTCCCATATCGTCGGCTGAGAATTATAAGGTTGTATCTAACATTAAAATTCTATGTAGTTAGAACCTTATAATTCTCAGCGGACGATATGTGAAGCGATCAGTTGCACAAACAATTTGTATTTGTAAAGACGTGAGTCTGTCTACTTAACTGAAACTAAGCAAACTTATATAAAGATTTACGTTTGGATTGTCATTAATATCCTATACAAGCTTGTGAATTCGTAAAGAAGGGGCCTACAGTTTTAGCTTCAAATTGGCTCCAAGCTACTCCGGTCAGTGGACCCCACCAAGTTTGAACAGAGGACCACAAACACTGAAAGTGAGCTGCTAGCTATTTTGCCAGCCGGATGCCATGCAGATCGCCATTTAACAGCCGGAAGCCATAGTGACAGTTTATAAGAATACAGAGAACTTTTTAGATTGCTGTGTTCTATTTTCATGTTCTGCTAGTCTGTGTCAGAAATCCAATTCAACTCCTCTTTCGTTTCCTTTATTCACTTGACCTTTTCGTAATAGACGGTGTTTTTATTTTTCCGTCTCGTCCTACCTTAAGTCATTTGAGAGCATGACTTTTGTAAACTGAGTTGAACCTCGACGCAAGTGCTGAAGTTAATGGGAAGCGATAGTCGAGAAAGTAAATTATATTAGCATCTCGAACAACAGAAGACAAGATAATTGTGTAAGCCAGTGTGGATGAGATATTTCGACGTCTAACAGTCGATTGTAATTAAATTGTTTCTGGAATTTTGATCCTCATCTTCATTTTCGCACTTGTTTTCTTTCAGTTTCTCTTAATATTAGCATGCACATAATGAAATAAGGCAGAAGTGACAGACCTGCAGGCAGTTTCCTTTTTATTGTGTTCTGTAGAAAACTAGCTTGACGTTACGGTTTTTTCTTAGCGTGGAAAATATCGTTACTAGGTGTATGTGACCTCTGAAGGAAAAGCGCGTTGAAAATTCTGCAGATTGATCTGGTGTCAATGTTTTTGTAAAGTTTGTCTTTCAAAGCCCTACAAGCTTGCTTTAATCGATTTGCTCTTGCTTTCATTGCTTCGATTCATCATCGTTCCTGTCGGTGTCCACAAAATAGTTGAAGTGGTAGATTGTCTTTAGGATTACTGAATAAGATCATATCATGAGAGATGCAGCTTAGAAGCAAAAGAAAAAAATCTTGCACGTTAGTGTTATAATCAACGCGTCAAATGATAACTGCCTATTATCGTTTGGATTTGGCCCCGCAATATGCTGGAAATATAAAGGGTAGTTAATAAGGTTAAGTAAAATGCTGCCGTTCTCGCACGTTTTATGCATTTATAGCTCGGTTTTTGTCATTATGCTATACTTTAAGACATTAGTGTAACTCATACAGATTTTCGATTTTTGTGTGTGTGTATATATATATAAATTTTTAACAGTTATACCTGGAAAATCTTAACTTCAAATTTATACCTAAACTTCTAATTAGAAGTTGCTTATTTCAAAGTTTGAGATTTTTTTACAGCTTCCCTATCAGATATATAAAATAACGTCCTGATTTTGGTCGATTTGCGAAATTTAGCAAAATTAACTACATTATTAAACGAGAAGGACAAAATTCTAAAAGATTATCTTTTTGGCTGTAAACTTACTTGGCACATGTCATTTTAAGGAAACAGTTTGAAATGTAATACATTTTTCCTTCATACTTTAATGAACTCCGAAAATTGCATTTCTTGTATATTGAAGCCCACATTTTACACCGAAAAAAAATAATTGTGTACATTCAACACAATGCGGTGTCCCAGCGTGTGACTATCGCTTTTTGTGTGTTAAATCAACACAACACACGGTGTTGATTTCGGTACTGGGAGGAAAAAAGATTAGGACTGCAGCGAGATTTGAAACTGGGTTGCTCAGTTAGAAGTCGAGCGTTTTACCAAGTTCGCGAAATTGTCACACAGAAAAAGCACTAGATGCAAACGATATTTATTGAACAAGCAACATTTTAATTAAACGACTACACTATAGATTCAAACAGTTTAGGGGATCAAATATACGTTGCTGAACCCCCAAAACAAACTGAGTTACTTGCACGACATATACCATGATTTAAACACTTTCTATTTGTCAATTGGGAACCAGAATTCCCATTTATTGAGAATGTTCCATTTCTATAAAAGCAAGCAAGATGGCGACAGCCAAACGCTTAACCAGCTTACGGCTTTATTGTGGTAACATGTCAAATGCTTTCATAGAAGTGGAACATATTCTCAATGAATGGAAATTTTTAATTGCCAAATGAAACACTGATTAAATTATGGCATAAGTCGTGACAGTAACGTTGTTTGTGTTTAGGGTTTAGCAAAAATTTTTTATCCTCTATATTTGAATGTAGATACTGGATTTCTAACTCAGCAACCCATGTTCAAATCTTGCTGCAGCTGTAACTTTTTTCCCCAGTACTGAGATCAACAACGTGTGTTGTGTTGATTTAACACAAAAAGTGGTATCATGCATTGTGTTGAATTAACACAGCTATTTTTTTACTGTGTAGTTCAACTTCCCTGCAAGTGATACCTCAATAATTAATTGAACAAAGTATAGGTTATTTCAATACCTACAACGTCCTTTTTAAATTATCTTTATCTGTTTTAGTTCATAAAATATTTGAGTTTCGGTAAACACTAATTGTGCAAAATTTAGCGTGGGCCATGATGGGGAAATAGCCGCCACGAATAAATGAAAGGTAAACATTTTTTAAAACATGTTTTTGTAATGTCTTTACATTTGGAAACAAGCCACTACTATACATATATATGAAGGGTCCGGGGGAAACAGTGGTAACCTTCATTTTTTAAAAACATGAGTTGAGTACAGAAATAGTATGGTAACACTCATATCTACTGACTGTGGAAAAAGCTCAAGTTGAAAACAAAAATTGGCCGCATAGTGGCCATTTCTTTATGGGAAGCTCCAAAAAAGCCAGCATGGGAGAATGAATTATCCGAACGTAATATCTCGATTCATGCTCAGTGTGGATTGCCATTATTTTGCCCCGGATCCTTCATATAAACCAATTTCTTTAAATGTAGATTATTTGTGATCGAATAATCCGTAATTGAATTAGTATTTCTGAAGTTCCTGTGCAGTTAGGTGTTTGTTCGTTTCAACTATCATCCAGTTGAGTTTCAGGTTGAGGTGCTTCACAAATGGAAAATACAGGGGGAAAGCAACATAATCCAAAAACTGGATTTTCAAGAATAAATTTTATTTAAAGCCTTTAGGCATGTAAGGCTCAGGCCGGGATAGTGCAAGGGAAAGATTCGGGAAGGTGCCATCCCAGCATTTGTCTGGTATGACTGAGGAAAAATCTCTGAGTTTCAAGGGGAATAAAATATAAGCTGACAAATCTGTATACTTTTCCATTGATCTTGGCATCTGGAATGGTCAGTGACATCCGACTCAGTTGACTACTACTTGTCACGTGGAAATTACCTAATAGCGCATTAAGATGACACTATAACCTAATCATCTCAGTTTTTGGACTGTTGGTTTCTCTTGTGTATCCTTCAGATATCATCGTTACTGTCTTAGTGGATTTATTTGGTGGTTAACAATAGGAAGACTGTTATCTAGTATCAGAATTCAGGGTCAGTATCCAAAAACCTTTCCATTGAGTGATACAGGGTGGAATAATCGTCTGTCTGTAATAGTTTAGAGATTTTCGACATCATTCTGTTCTCTTTCCTACCCCCACCCCCAAAAACCTTTCTTTTGAGTGTTTCTTCACTGGTTTGTGTGAACATTTCTTTGCATCAAAGGGTAGTCACTTCTCTTCATTCCTTCTTAGATCCTCTATAATGTTGATTTCTACACTCTCTTCTTCGTTCTGTCTAGTTCCCATGGCAACACCGTATCGTAGCCTCTTGTCAACAAGAAAGTGCTGATATTGTTTTCTTTTATTGAAACAAAGAACTGCACGTCACGTGAAGAAACTTTTCTTGTTTGAAATTAGGTGGAAGCTTCCTTTTTGGAGAAGAGAATTGAAAACCAAATCTAGAGTTGTGTGATAGAGCTAAGAAGAAGAGATTGCAAACGAAAAATAACTCGTTTGCCCAACTGTGACAGCAGAAGAGATCACGAGAAGATGTAAGAGAAGTGTAAGGGAGAAAGAAAGAGAACATGAGCTCCTGTGTTTTTTAATATGTGTTTGAACGCTTCAGCAAGTTTCATTTCTAGCTCCTCGTCTTTGTTAATCCACTGTCTGTACTTCTCACACCTGTGTCAGTAAGTGATCACGGGAACTGTCAGTTTGAAACCAACGAATGTCAGAACTCAGTAAAACGTTTCCATATCTTGTTTCGAAATTATACTCTTGTAAGGGAATATACTTAGTTATCTGTAGAAATGGAAGTCTAGTTGTGACTGAATTGATCAAGTCCAAATGTTGATTTTTTTTTATCTTAAATATGGTGAAGACTTTCTGTACAGGAAGTTTCAGAACCATGTGGGCTTTGTGGTGGACAAACACCGTCTGTGCGTGGATTTTCTTGGGGTTCTCCCATTTTCTGCATTCCAGCATTTGACCCAACATCCATCCGGCTTGAGTATAAGTTACCTAAAGGCCTTCAATAAAATTCAAATGAACGAAGTTTCAGAATTTTTCCAGGTGGGTCATCTGAAATTTTTAAGCCTATATATTGGCAGTCTAAAACAATAGTCATGATTACACCCAAGCTGAGAAAATGTAATTTTCTAAGGTGTGATTTTATGTGCATAATGTTTAATGATATATTAAAACGTAATAAAAGTTAGGAGCCTAAGAATTTATTCCTTTGGATGAGAAAATGGCGTAAATTGTTTCCATAGTTTGTGAAATACGAAATCGTAAATGTGTAAGTAATCTAGAGATGCATTGACCGTCTCTGACTTACATTCCGCAAACATAAATGTGAGGTGGAATCAGCGATGAAGCCACTGTACAAATATTATTCTTTTCCCTTGATTTACTGTTATGGGTGTATCGGATGTATCTATTGTCAATAGAATATTGGCGTTCAAAGTATGGTTCGTTTACACCGCATCACATATAAAGTAAATTTTGAGAAAGTAGAGCGTTTCTTGATTAACCATAACCTTGTTATTCAGTTTTATAGCTTTGTGAATGTTGTAATGTGGTTTAAAAGTGCAAAACGAGAGTTAAGGACATAAAATAAGTTTCAAGATATAAAACGTTTCGTTGTTAATATTGGGTTACATGGTTATGGTTAACTAATTTATTTATGATTGATACCTGACTACCCTAAAAATAATATATTTGAACCAAAGTTATTTAGTATGTTACTGCGTTATTACAACCCACCATTCGTTAATATAGCTCGATTTAGCAGAATGGTGTCGCAGGTAACGTGTCTAACTGATTTTTAAATTAATCTACTTTGAAAACATTGTGTAATATTTTCCACTTGAATAATCCAAGCAAAAATTGAATTCGATACTGTTAGAATGTTACAAGAAAAAAAACATTCTAATAGAGTCTTCAAATACACTTGTTCTCCATAGCCGTACTCAGACTGATAACATTTCCTTAATAGAATTTTACTATTTTCCCCCTCTGCTCATTGAAATTGTTGTTTAATATACTTTTTTGTTTCTTTGCTTGTACTATACCGTACGTGTGTGTGTGTATGTGTCATTTGTATGCTAATTTTGTATGCTCTTTTGCAGGTAAGTGGAAGTTGAGATGGTTCGTCGGGGCACGCTCTTCTTGTTGGTAATGCTGATGCATCTTTTTAGGGCAAGTATATAAACAAGAAATTCATTTCCCTCTACGAAGCTAGTTTTTCTTTAATGTTTTAATTTAGTTGCTGATTAAGTTCCATTTTATGAGATACTTCGTACAAGAAGTAAGGCAAATTCCGTTAGCTTTATAGCGAAGTCATGTGTGCTTTTCGAATCTAATGGGCCATACCTGTTCCTTTATTTTGGCTTACTAAATTTTCCTTTTTCAAAAAAGTGTGTTACTAACATCAAGAAAGCAAAATAATTTCACATCTTTTATGGACGCACATTACCGAAATCAGGTATGTCACTACTAGAAGTGACCTCAGCGTGTTTGAGTGTTTAAACCCACACATCACATTGTGTATTCAGAGAAATTATATTTCACGTATGAGTGATGTTAACTGTTAGTGACCTCTTTCTCAAGATGAATGTGGGGAAGACTACTTTTTAGCGGTTGCTTAGAGTACCGTTTTCTTGTTTGACTGTCTATCTGTAACATTAGAATCTTAATTACACATGTATGTTTATATTATCATATTATTAATTAGTTGATGTCATTATTAGGACGCAGGTTTCTGAGCTCTTCATTCAGAAATCTGTTCTTGCGTAATATGGTAATAGGCAGAATAACTTGCCCAAGGGCTAAATAGAACCTCTGCGCGCAATATTAATTAATGATGGCATGAGGGGTGTTGTGGTTGAGGCCTCGTGGGCGTCTTGTAATAGGAGAAGTAATTGATCTTCGCAGAACTCCCGAAACCGTGGAACTAGCTTCTAGAGATTGCTTCATGTCTTCCCTGAAATTGTATCTTAGCTCCTCCCCGGCTGGTCTTAATTGTTCATACTTCCCCCCCCAATCATAAGATGGCGCTCCCAGCGAACTTGTGATGAGATTTTCGGTCTTCATTCGTCACTTCTTTTGGTGTTATTGTGGTTTAGTGTCAATCCCTACAGCTTTATCAACACAATCACCACACACGGACAAAGAGTAAACGTAGCAGAATTGTACTCAATGTACAAATTTTCGTAACAATTTGTTTCGAAACACAAGAAGGTTTGTCGTTGACACGTGACTGGGGCTTGAACGATGATGTCACAGTTGTTGGTTGGGTATTTTATTAACTAACTCCCACCGTCTACTTTATTAGTTTTCGTGAATGATTGAAGCTTCTTGATAAAGATTTGGGAGATATCGCCACAATTGAAACAAGTGGTTCACAAAATATGGACAGTAATTCACGGTAGCTTGGATAAAATATGATCAGAACGAAGCACCTCCTCTAGAGTCGGTAAAGAAAACCCTCACACTTGGACATACCTCAGTCAATTAAGCCAATCTTTGGTAACTTAATGTTTCTTTTTACTCCTGTTCTCTGTTCATACACTTTCGGTACACGTTTTCACTTAAGTTCTTGCGTCATTAAGTGATATTGGTAGCATAAGAAAAGAAAAATTTGAATAAGTTGGCGGGAGATGTGCAATCCCTTTTTAATTTTCGACCATAATTGAAAAAAGTAAGTCCTTATTGTTTTAATTGTTACAGAAAATATCCCGATTTATACCGTATCGGTTAAGGTACAATGGATTTTTTTATCTTTAAAGTAGATATGCTGAATAGAGTTGTTATTTGCAATCAGAACAGAGCTTTAAGAATGTGAATGTAAAGAAATTGGCTATTTGAACAAAACATCCGGAAGTAAAACCCTTTTGGCTTTGTCGAGCACAAAGCGATTTATCCTGAAGAGAGTTTCCGATTGCCACATCTTCCACCGTGCTTCCCCCCTCACACAGTCTATAAATGGGCTCAAATTACGGCAACCAAAAAGTTCGGTACTTTTCGTGCTTTAAAGTAGCACGCAGTAGCTTAAGCATCTTGAGTTCAAGATTGAAACTTCGCCAGTGGTTCCCATTTGGTGGAAATGGCTTAGATAATACAGAATAATGGGTGGAGTCGTTAACAAAAACCGAAAATCGAAAGACTTCCTTCGAATTTAAGTGTTACCAGAGAGGCTTTTTGAAGAAAGGAAAACTTACGGGTAATTGACAGAGAGGAGAGAGTCATTTTTTCCTCTGTGCTCGTATTGTGCATTTTTTTTTCTTAAGACATTGAGACGAGATGTGTCTTTAAAGTAGAAGGTGATGTTTATTTCCATCAGGTGAATAATTTTCCATTCTTTTCTCTTGAGTGCTTGCATTGTACTAATTGCGTAGTTCGTTCACTTTTCGTGAAGGCAATGGCAATTCATGTATCTTCTTAAATATCAAAATGCATATTTTTCTACAAGAGAAACTAATTTTTGGAAGACAAATCATACACTGCTTTTGAAAGTAGCGTAAATATAGTTAACGAAATAAGTGGAAACATTTTTAAACAAACGAAAACATCAAGCACACATCGGAGAGATACTGTTTGCTTTGTGATAGCAAGTACGCACGGATTATTTCTTGAAATTTCCAGAGTTGACCAAAAGATGTCATCAACACATTTTGAAGTTTTCATCCTGTACTTTTTCCTTATCACGTAAAATGGAAGTACATTGATTCTCTTAAAAGGGTTGTATAAAGGGTTCAACGAAGAAACAGTACACCAAAACCAAGACTGAACGAAAAAAGCAGTAGAGAATCCAAGTAAACTCTTTAGATCAACATACTGAACACTGAGGTGCAAGGTAAATCAATTCCCGCAACATTTACGTATATAATTATCCGATGATCTTTAAGATGTGCGCTGTGGATGTGCATTTGCTTCAGTCTTCGTCAAAGGAACTCGGACAGTCATAGATTTAAATTTCGTCTCTCAATTCTTGATAACATTATAAGTTTACCATGGTTGTATACGTTTCCCCATATGCAGGTGACACATCTCACCATGAATGATTGAGTTCTTTTGCCTTCCAAACCGGAATTTGATGAGAGTGATACTGGAATCTTTCTATATAGCGAAACCTCGTTAGATGTCGAAATCGGCTATACCGTGGGTACCATCATGACTCGCGATATTTCAAACCCTAGTTTTCGTAAATTCGCAGGACTTCCAACTTCCTTTATTCATGATGTATTGCTGCTGAAATGTAATTTATTAAAGTACTTATTGTGTTGTACCTTAATGTAATTTGTAATAACACTGTAAGTGCAGTTAATTCAATAACATGTGTATGTATTACTGTTATTGTGTACTGCAGTAGTTGATTCACGACCAGCAAAACAGTTCCATTATACCCCGAATAGGCTGTAATGCGGATCTACTGTATAACAAGATTTTACTGTACTCCATACTTCTTCGTATGCATACCGTAGAATAAAGGGCCAACGTGCTATCGATCACCGTATAAATTACGCGTTAGTGTTCTTATAGTAAGGTACGTGGTTTGCACTTATATTTTGAATGAATGTGACAAAGTTGAAATACACCCGAAATGATCCAAGTGTAAATAAAGTTTGTACATCACGGAAGAAAAGGTATAAGGACTATCCTTGAAACCATACATAGTTTCCGATATTTCGTTAGGTTTCTAGTGAATATGAGTTATTTTTTTTATGATGAAATTCTTAATGCATTGAAACTTCCCATAACGAACAGTTTTAAATTCCCAATCACAAGAACATTGAATATTATGGATGAAAACTCTCTCAATAGCGGATTCTCGTAAAAACAGACCCGGTCATTTTGATGATGTTTTCTTAAGGTTAATGTAAAGCAAAGATATCCAACAAAAGATGGCAGTACTATCTCTGTATATGGCTAATGTGTTTTTATCGTTGCACGTTGTATTTGCTCCTACAAATTCAAGGCGAGTGTGTTCAAACTTTCAGGGAAGAAAGTTCATAACCAATTCAAGAGTTCTATCCGTGCCGATTTTTTATTTTCTTTTTTGTTCATTGTTCAAAAATCTCCATTCTTATAGGTTTGGATATTCGTAATAACAATGAAGCGATTTCAAACAATGAACAAGAAAGAAAATAAAAAATCGGCACGGATAGAACTCTTGAATTGGTTATGAACTTTCTTCCCTGAAAGTTTGAACTCTCTCGGCTTGAATTTGTAGGAGCAGCATTGAAATTTTGTGCAACGATAAAAATACATTAGCCATATACGGAGATAGTGCTGCCATCTTTTGTTGGAGATCTTTGCTTTACATTGACCTTAAGCGGATAATGCAGTAACCTCTATAGCGGACGAGACTAACATGTGGTGGTGGTGGTGGTGGTCTGTACGGATTCGTACTTCAAATATTTTCAGATGTCTTCGTCTGATCACGAAGAAGTAAAGACAATTGAAGGTTTTTTGAAGACACTCCTCGCGTCCGCACCTACTATTTCACATTTTTCGAAATATTTCGAAGCATTTCAAAATCTAAGAGCACTTTTAAAAGTAAAAAGTTTTAGAACATAGTGCAGTAGTACTCACAAATTACTACTAAATCAAATGGACAACGACCTCAAAATTTTGTCCATTGAGGAGTATTACGTTTTCAAGGATTATGATGTCATTATTTAATAGAAGTCTTATCAGTGGGGAAGATCTCGAGATCGCTACCCATTGGATTTCATAGTATTTGGACTATGTTCTAAAAATGTTGATACTGCTCTTAGATTTTTAGTCATTTTGAAAAATGTTTAAAATGTGGGGCCCAGCGCGAAGAGGCGCATTAACTCGTGGCTTCCTATTCGAGATAGCAAAGGGTACTCACTGGATGTTAAGATGCTTCACAACGATAACAACTACACAACAATAATGGCAAAACGAGTAAAACTCAAGTAAAAACAAGAATACTGTTGTATTTAAAACTGGCAAGTTGTTATATACACTTCTCTTACTACTGGCGTCATTTGTACTGCAGTGTCAAACTACTGTACAGTTCTTCAATCTCTTCTTTCAGTTACTTATGATGGCCGATTATGGAAAGCTTTAATGTGTATTTCCAATTAGCGGACTGTTCTTTATAGGTTCCAGTAGTGTCCGCTATTTGCAAGTTTCACTGTATTATGAATAGTTCGTATAAAGTAGGGAAAGTTTCAGTGGGCACTCAGCAAAAGATCAATAGATGTGGGAGTTAAGTGAGTCAGCCATTAGAATGGGTTTGCCTTGCTTACAGTTCATTTACACTCGCTACAGAATATACGAATACTATAGAATGTCTTAACCTCTGTAGGAAATAGAGAAAAGAGATGTCTTAAACTTTTGGAACCACTCCAGACGGAAGTATCTCTCTATAAATCTTAGAAAACGAAGAGAAAGTACGAGCTCTTTGGATGAAACTTAACCGAGACACCTCTTCCAAACTTCTTTGCACCTTTAAGAGGAAAAGTTTTTGATAGCGCTGGAGCATTATTCCCGCACATGTACTGCAGAGTGTATACTGGTAAAAGACGTTGATGCTTTACGGAAATGAAAATTCTGTTTCCATGAAGAGAAGAAAAAAAGAGGGAACATAAATCCTATCTCAGCTATAAAGAAAGAAGGTGAACTCGCATTCTCTTGACTTGAGAGAGTGCTGGAGAGGGAGAAAACGATGATAACACAGGTCTGCATGCAATCCGCAAACAGAAACGAAATTACATGCAGTTTTAATTAAATATGCTCCTTCTTCAATTTACGCTCTAAATTCCAAACAATACAGTGGCGAGAAAGATGGAAAGATGGAGACGTAGTGGATTTTATATCAGGTTTGAAAAAGTGAGGATAATTTGTTGTGGGAAAGGTAAGATTAGGTGTTTTTATTATTATTATTATTATTTAATTTGCTCTTAGAAAATCCTATATATATATATATATATATATATATATATATCATATATATATATATATCATATATATATATATATCATATATATATCATATATATATATGGTTACGAAGTGTTTCTTGTATATGAACGAGCAGTTTTATTGAACCGTGTAAATAATTTTAAAAAAGGTTGAAATTGCGAACGTTTATTATATACAAATGTATCGACACTGGAGAAGTATGCTGTTTATAATCCGGCTGCTAGCCATCCTGAAAGGTTTCCCAGGTACAAGGGAAATGAACAATAAAGACATGGTACGTTACACTACTTATACCATGCCCGCGATTCCAATTTTCTGAACTGTACTTATTCATATTGAATTTTTATTTACGGGTTTTAAAAATCTCAGGCTCAGACCGGATAAAGTGCTGGAGAGGAAGTTGAAAGATAGTCGGTCAGGGCCTAGTTTGTTGGTACCAATCCGCCATTTGCCTGGTGTAGCTGAGGAAAAACTCTTAAGAGAAACCTCACTCAGGATGGGCGACCGCTGGGATTATTCCCAGGACCTTGCAGTAGAGACCAGCACGGGCCGAATGTTTAGAAGTTTTTTTGGCCCAAGCCCAACCCCACCAAATAAATTTTAAAAAGTTTTGACTCGAGCCCCAATATATTTGTATCTGGTATAATAATACTAATATAATGCATACAAACCTATGTGAGTGTTTGAACAATGTGATGCGCATAGATTTGCTATTCATTTTAATTTCATTCTACAGAATTGCCGTTTCAATTTATTTCTAACACAAAGGACCAAAATGATGCTATCGCTGCTTTGAACAGTAGGATTACTTGTAGTTGCAGGTTTCTTAAATCTAGCCAAGAAGTAGCTAGTCAAAGTCTAACTTTTATTTACAAAACAAATTATCAGAAATTTGACCTCACCCGCAAGACCTTACATAGTAACCCTATTGAAGTAACTTACATGAATAGCTTTAAAAGCGTTACCGATGGGGCAAAAAGTGTTTGGTTTCTATACTTGCTACAAAGAGTTGGGATTTTATCTTTTTTTTTTTAATTCACTTTCTAGCTGCTGTTGCGCACTTTTTTTTGCGATCTTAAAAAACTTCTTGAACACATTTTATTCCCAGTATGTTTTGATAAATTCCGACTCTTTTGAATTTCCTCCTAGTCAGAAAGTTGATGAATTTATTCCTCTTTGGCAACTCAGTTAAAACAATCACAGGCACGGTCCGATTTTATCCAAGTTCATCCATTTCTTCTTCTTCTTCTTCTTGGTAGGCTAGATAAATCAATTTTGGTTCACTTGTGTGAAGAAGTGTTTAAAAAAAATGTCCAAAATGTAGAAATATGCGAGAAGCGATCTTAGAACCGTTTAAAATATAATAGAGGTGCATTGAAAAATTGGGCAACTACATTACCAGGTATTAAAATCATAGTATAAATTGTGCATTGAGATTTGAGATAGATTCTCAATATCTTTCTTTGAATTTAATGCCGCAACGATGAAGTTTACATCTCAAGAGTGAAAGCTTGCATGGTTTTTTAAAAGGAAAATGCTTTAGAGATATCATACCTTGAGAGAGGAGGTCGCGGTTGAACGTAAAAGATACATTGGATAGTCTAGAGCCAAAGTGAACCAACCGCTGTGAACTAAATATTGTAGAAACATAAGGATAAAGTTTTAGCCTTCTACAAACGCTAAAGCAATAAATTAAACAAACCGTTAATAATAGATTCATTAAATAAAGAAACTATTTTATTTCTAAATTTGTCATAGACTAAGCGAATTTTGATCGTCCGAGTAAAATATGTTAATAAAAATAGAACAATGTTGTTGCTGTTTTCACTGTTTATTGGTGGTGTAACACTTTTATACTTACAACATCAGTGAGAAACCAGAAAACGCGAATAATTGAATTTCGGCTGAAAGTGGAGTTGGTTCACTCTGGCTTTAAGCCATCCGTTTGGTTATTTATCATTGAAACTTGAACTTCACTGCCTATATTTTCTGCAGCTGAAAGAAACGTTTGCTCTCAAATTTCAGCTACAATGGTTCATTGCTGTATTATTCGGTTACCCAGTCTCTTGTCTCATACTTCGATTTTCCTTTCAGTTTAACGATCTTGTGCATAGATACACTTGCTGTTGAAGTCATTATAGAACAGTGCAGTGAAAGTATACTCAGCCGTGGCTTATAGCTATTCACAGACACACCTCAAATATGAAGATCTCTCAATTTGCGTTATCTGTCAAAAGTGCGTGAGATTAACAAAGACCGGCAAAAAACGAAAGAGGAACAGTTATTATGTGAGATTTGAAATAGGAGTACGCGACATCCTGAAATGAACCATTCAAATACCATACAGCTCTGTTTATTTTGGTTTATTTAATATATGTGTATATGTTTGCACCTTTATAAGAAAGGGAGGAGGAGAGAAAGCAATTGGTCTCTGTATGTGTTCCTGTTTCTGCCACAAAATGTCATGGAAACTTCCAAGTTAACATCGAGAAATTCAATAATTCCAAAAATATCAACTGGTCCTAATAAGCAAAAGGAAAATGTTCTTGTTTGCGTTCAAGACCACGTTTATATCACGTTTATTTCTTTTATGTGACAACTCTAGTTGCTTGTGAACTGGTAATCTAAAATTTTTAACTAGTATTAATTCTTTAAAATAGAGTTCAGTTATAGAGAATCAGCAGTACAACCTTAATTAACGTATGTTACTTACGTGATATAACACTGTTGAAGAAAGAGTCGAGTATCGAAGGTAAGAAATAAGTATCGGTATCGAGGAAGTGTCGTATCGACCCATCAAGAACAAAGTCATTGCAAGCTTTTTCCCTGGCTGAAATAAGCTCTTTTATGATCACTGGAGAGAAGGTTCGTGTAGCCATTCTTTCGTAGTGTTATATCCCTGATGAACAAACCATTGAAAGGTACTTGTCTCGCGAGAAACGATTCTCAGAATCCAATTGTGTGGGATATGAACCAATTGTAGAAACCTTTTGTTTCTTCGTTGTCGAAGAAGAAAATCAATGATAGCAACACACGCAAGCCTTTCCCTGTTTCCATTTCTGCAACAAACAATTTGCACCACGAATAATATGAAAACGAAGACGTAGCGTCAGCTGGACTAATGATTAGATTTGGGCCTTTGTGATTGTCCTTTTCATTCAGTAACATGCATTCCATGATCCAAATACAATTCTTTGCTGTGGAAAGCATGTATCGTTAGAATATGGAGTATCATACTTACCAGATTAATATGGTGTCGGGCCACCTTTCGCCTTCAGAACAGCCTTGATGCGACGTGGGATGGAGGCATAGAGGTCGTGAATGGTAGCAAGTGGAATATTACACCATTCCTCGTGCAGGGCATCGGCCAGTTCTGTGAGAGAGGATGGAGGTGGAAATCGTCGCCGGAGTCGTGTTTCCAAGATGGACCACAGATGTTCAATTATGTTGAGATCTGGGGATTGGGCGGGCCAGGGGAGGTGTTGAACTTCATCCCGATGTTCCTCAAACCACGCTGCAACAACTCCAGCTGTGTGAATGGGTGCATTATCATCCTGGAATATGGCGTCATTGTCCGGGAACAACATCCGGACCATAGGATGCAAGTGGTCTCCTAAAATTGCGACATAATCGTTGGCAGTGATGCGTCCGCGAAGTGTGACCACAGGACCCAATGAAAACCATGATATTGCGGCCCACAGCATCACCGTGCCGCCGCCATGTTTCACAGTTGGGCGGAGACACTGCAGATCATACGCTTCTTTGGGCGTTCTCCACACATAAACACGGCCCGTGGTTTGGAATAGGGTGAATGGTGACTCATCCGACCATACCACACGTTTCCAGTCGTCAACGGTCCAAGTTGCATGGTCGCGGCACCATTTGCGGCGTGCTAAAGCGTTCTGGTCCCTGATAAGAGGTTTGGCCCGTGCAACACGACCCCGTAAGTTCATGTCATGTAATTCGCGGCGGACTGTGATTGTCGAAACAGGTTGGGGGAGGTGCTGATTGAGTTCCTCCGTCACTTGCGCCGCAGTGGCACGACGGTTCCGCGTGACAATGCGCTTTAATACCCGGCGTGCCCTGTCACTGATGCTTTTCTTCCGCCCACTGTTTCGCTTCCCCAATATGGTTTTCCCGTGTGTTGTGTAGGCCGTCATCACCTTCGACACTGTCCCTGGCGACACACCTAACACACTAGCCACTGCCGTCACACTC
>JAGDQP010010560.1:0-28486 GCA_022664845.1 Lepisma saccharinum | reverse complement strand
TGGGTTCCACGTCAATACTGTATGAGACAAGTTGTAGCAATTCTCTTAATACAGAGTGGATACAAGAATATGCGGATTATAGACATTGTTAGAACAAGTTTCCGATAAAATCTCAAGGATCTAAGTCAAAGATACTTCCAAGACTATCAATTCCATTAGAAAGATCATTATTGACGTTACGATTATACGCAAACTATTTAGCTTCTTGAAAATTTTAATTTCTTGGCGGCTATTGGTTTTATGCGTTCGCAAAATTAGAGCAAATTGAGTAATTATAATTCTGTATTTTAATAAAATATTTGCGAAAACTATGTTCGTTTTGCGTGAAATTTCATTCTCTTGCCCTTTTCACTCCAGGCTCAAGATCCGTAACTTCACGTTCCATATTATGTATACAGTTTCTAAACTTCACAGAACTCAACAATATTGCAGAATGCACACAAAGTTGCGGCTTGCGTAATTCATTTGTTAACATATTTTACTCGGACGATTAAAATTCGCTTAGTCTATGACAAATTTAGAAATAAAATAGTTTCTTTATTTAATGAATCTATTATTAACGATTTGTTTAATTTATTGCTTTAGCGTTGGTGAAATGCTCATTTTTAGAGGCTGAATTAAAAATTTAACAGACCGTTAGGTACTGAATCGTTAAGGAATAAATAATCGACGTTGGAGAAACAAGCCCTGAATTTGGCACTGAGGTGTCTTCTTTTAACTATATAACCCAGCCAATTTCAAATCCTAAAATTGAATTTTGGAATTTATTTTTTGTAATATGCATATGTGTACATTTTCCAATAAGATGGTTATTAGAGACGTTATGAAGAACTTAGAGTAAATTCTGGGTTTGTAGTTAGGTAGTCTGATTCATCAGCAATTTTCGAGAATTAACATTGGAATCTTTTTTTTTTAAGGCTAATTTTCTCGAAAACTAAGCCTTTTTCGAACCAAATTTTCTAGAACTTATTTTGAGCTGTACTTCCTCATGATATTTTTCACGTGTGCCGTTTTATATCCATCATGTATAAAAGTCTTGAACGCTTGGTGGAGGAAATGCGGACCATATAATCTTCAAAAGGAGTTCATTTCTTTCTATAGAAAGCTGTCCGGTGTTAAAGCGCAAATATTTATGTATCTTTTCATCGTTTTTCGTTGTTGTCTTGTTTAAATCTTGTTTTGTTTCTTGCATCTAAACAGGAAATAATTTTCACGATTTCGTATGTTAGACATTAGTTTTATTGGCTTTGGATAAGCTCATTGTTGTATTGAGATCATTTATGATCATGCTTTCTCAGATATGTTCAAACACAACAATTAAGTTACTTTCAGTATAATTTTCTAACGCCTCTAGCCTCTATAATTTTTATTATAAGTTATTTTTATCTTGTGTAGCCTATTTATTTTTAAGCAATTTTCTGCAGCGCTGCATTTTTTTTTCATATGCTCATTATTATCTCCGTTATGAGTGAACTTTTCGTTTTCTCTTCCTGATTTGTTGATTTAGTGTTTCTGTATTTTTTTCGTCACCAGTGTCGAAACTTTAGAGAAATAAAGTCATTGTACTTCGATTTAACGGTTATAAACTATTGGCAAAGCACTAACTTCTTTAAAAGCAAGAACGATTCAATAGGTGTTCTTCCTCTCACGAAATTGTCGATTCCCTAAATTGTTGTTGGCTCTTTGTCCCTGCTTCAGTTAAGAACATTCATTATACAAGACAAGAGGAGAATTTATTCCAAAGCGAGTTCTACCACTTGTTTTGTCAATTTAAATGGTAATGATTTCGAGTTGATTTCCATACATGAGCGAGAAGGACGGAATGATGTGCTTGAGTTTATACTCGATTGCTTTTTTTTTTTATTCAGGTTTTTGTTATTAAACGATTTTACCATTTACCTATTTCGGTTCAGATATGATTAATTTCAGGAGAAGTATTTTATTGCCTGCGTTTAAATTTTAATGGTGAAAGAGCTGTGAAAAAGCATATCAGAAACATTAAACACAATGATTCTAAAACTAACGTAGTAGTTTTTTCTTTTCTATTGGAGACTGTAAACTAACTGTTCTGTATGCTCTCATTACTCTAATAGTTAGATACGAATGTATGTTTAATAGGGCGAGGAACTAATGACTTGTTAAGCGTATAAAATGGTTTATTTTTACCAGATAAATTTAGTATTTCGCTCTTTTCCACTTTCCGCATTGTTCCTGTAAACAATGAATTGGAAGATGTTAATCAATGTAAATTGGTTAGAGTAGTTGAGAGTTAACGTAAAACTTAAAGTCGATAGAGGTGTATGTGGGGAGGCATATATAGAAGTGCGGTAGTTGCAGCTGGATAAGGCTGGAGTTTTCTTTTACCAGACCCTGTCGAAATCTGTCTCCACTTCCAAAAGGTTCGTAGTTCCAGGCGTGAATATCACCTTCTTTCCACAACACTTCTTAGGCCTAAGAGGCATACCACGACGATATTCTGACTATTCCATCAGTGGAGGTGGAAATTTCCTCGCCCATGAAATACTGCAAATGAAACAAGCGTGAGCTAGCCAACTGACGGAAGCGGGTAAAAATCGTCGTGGTGAAATTACTGCTGTCTCATAGTCTGTTAGCGAAATTTCTGTCAAAAGGAATGGAACATGTGTAACGGAATTGTACCATAGACATAGTGAGGTTTTTTCGTCTTTGCGAGAGAAATTCTTTTAAGGAAAAATAGAATCCCTCTTGTTTCTCCTTCGTGCGCTTAGTGAATGAATGACCAAATGACCACGGGTACAGAAACCAGCCAATCACGAAGGGCTAAAACCTTCCTCTTCATTCCGTTTGGAGAATAGCCATTGGCTTATTGGTATTGTCAAAATACTCCCTGGTTTCATCTGTGGTGACAAGCCCTTGTTACATATCAGGTACTACTGTCGTGCAATTAACATGTATTGGTAAATGGTTCCTGAGCGCGCTTCTGTTTTAGCATTTTCTGTCAGCTTGTGTGATGTCTTGTGAGCCTGTGAGGGCCAAATGGTGAGTGGATATGGCAAGCCGTGTGTCGTATATGGGACTGTTATGGTTTGCAAGATTCTCTGTCAATCCGGGTGTTCCTTACAACTGCTTTTGCTTGTCTTGTCAGTTGTATACATTTTTTTGAGTCTGTCTGGATCAAGGGTCTTAATCGAGGAGTTTGACGTTTTTCTATCGATCATACCCCTGCTTGTGTTCAGTTTTCTTGTCGTGCTCTGTTTAATGATATTCGTGCTGAATTCAGCGTTAGAAAGCCCTAATGTGTATTATTGCCAAAAAGATGTCACTTTCACCGGCGTGGTTGCATCCAATACACAGCCACGGTTCATGCTAAACTTTTGCCTAGTAGCATACCATGATTTATCGCCCATACCTTTCCGCCAGGATTAAAGGTAAAACGAGTTGAATTAGCTCTTAGAAGAAGAAATTATATTATAGTTTTCGAGAAAATAGATGCATATGCGTGATTTTCTTTAAATAATAATAATAATTCTGGTTTCTGCAAATCAAAAGAGACGTTACTGAAATTCGATGTAGCTGTAAACCTTAGATCACTGTATATCAACTTAGATCGACCTTTTTTATATCCAAGGAGCAGTAATATACCCCAAACAATTCTATGGAACACTAAGTTGTGTGGGTCTAATTAAAATTTAAAAAAAAAAACTGTTTTACTGACATTTGGGGGATACTATGCGATTTTTAACAATAAATTTTAGAGTATGTTTTGAATACCAACGGAAACACAGTTAAAGAAAGTAGAAGTGAAGTATTAAACGTGAATCATCGTTGAACAGACTTTTAATCTTTATTAGAATTACATTTTTAAGTCTGGTTGTGGACCACCTGTGACCTCAGAAACGTTGCCTTAGATCTTACTTTCTGCTGTGACACTTTCTTCCAGAGAGCAGGATGAGCGATGATGCTAATTGATTTCGTGGATTTAGTTTCATGCTGAAAAACATCTTCCATTGAGCAATTCATTACGGTGGAAAGAAGCAGTCGTGTTGTATGTCGGCGTGTCCCGATTCTGTTTGCATTTCGCAGGATGTGATCAATGTCAGCGGAGGTTGAAACAGAATCCTCTTTTTCTCTGCTTCTCTAATTTGTTGTGTAGGAAGAAGTGTAGGAATCTACAAGTACTTCTGGAAGGGCGTGCTTCTCCTTCAGGTATGCAATGAGGATTAAATTCATTGTAAATTGCGTTCCGGGTCATATATCTTTCCCCTCCTTGCATAGTGGAATGATGCTGTGACGCATTTACATAGAACTTTCTACGGCCTAAGTAGATGATTTCAGTTAATCTAGCTGAGGAACATTGCTACTACTGTATGCGTGGGTGTAACGTAGAAGTTTACTGCGAGTGAAACATTGGGGCCTAAGTCACTGCAAGGCAAATTCTGCAGTATTCTGTGACCTTATGACACTAACACTACTCCATTCTGAAATCCAAATAGGGTCTCATAAAATCTTAAATCAAAAAGTTGTATTCGTTTTTCGTTATTTCGGAAAGATTGTACTGGATCTGTTTCGTTAAATATATCTGGATCTGTTTTTATTTCCGGGAAGGGGATGAGAATGTATTTCCAGGACCTTGGTTGAGAATCTATCCGGGCATTCGCGTGACGAAATTGAGGGAAATATTGCAGAGCCTCAATGAGGATTGCTGGCAGCGGAGCTTGAACCCGCGTATTTCGAGTTTCGACCCGAAGTCCACGACGTTACAATCTGGGTAGTATTGGTTAAGAGTTACTTTCACACGTCTGTTGCCTAACATGCCAAAAGACTTCAATCCCAGTATGTAGCCCTAATTCAGTTGATAGGTTTTGGCTTAGTCTTGAGAAGGCCGTGAGTTCGCGTCCATTGGCCACCCATTCTGCTTGGGCACCAGGTGTTCCTTGAATAGGCGAGGACCGATTCCTTCCCAACTCCTTTTCTTTGTTGTGAAAACTCTTCCGTGTAAAACGACCTCTGAGCTGTGTTTGAAGTTTGAACACAAGTGCATAAATACGCACTACAAAGAACATTATCAGATAGGGCCAACCCCTGACGGTCATATCGTAAACTTCCAAATACTATTTTGTAAGAGTAAATTAAACAAATGACCGACAGGCAGAGAGAAGCTAAAAGAAGCAATTATTGAATTTTACCGAAAGAATATTTATTATGCCAAAGCCGTTGTGCGTAGGGAAGTACGTTCGTAGTCATTGCCTTGTTTTTATGAGAAAGGAATAGAGACGTAAGTGATCTTGGTCATGTGTAATTAAGCAGTATTCCATTATCACTGTACTATGGTGTAATAAAGAGAGAACAAGGTGAATTTACTTGATGGTAGTAATCAGTGATTGAAGTGGAAGCAGAAGCAGAGCCATTGTTACTGAACTTTCCTTAAGAATGAGTATTTGATGTATTCCGAAAGTTAGTCGCTCTTAGATTCAAATTAACTGCTCTTTATAGATGTTGATTTCGATATATAAAGTTGGAAAGTGCACAGAAAAATTTACTCAGACTTTTTTGAATTTTTCTGTGCACTTTGCAACTTTATATATCGAAATCAACATCTATAAAGAGCAGTTAATTTGAATCTAAGAGCGGATAACTTTCGGAATACATCAAATATTCATTCTTACTCCAGTAAAACATGGAACGTAAACTAAACGGCAGCAGCAAAGGAAAAAAGAAGATTCAGAAGAAAAATCAGCCAGGCCGTGCAGCACAAGATGTTGATGCAGAAATCACACACACTGAAAAGCGAAAATCACTAAATGAAGATAAAGAAACAAAAAGACCTAGGCAGCAAATATGTACAGAAGAAATCGACTCGGACTAACGACAGTGATGACTCCATTCAACAGATGAAAGAAAACAAATCAGATGTGGAAGAAGCCCTATCCGAAAACCTCAGTAATGGCAACCCCAACCTAACCGATCCAAATTCCTCCTCTTCACTCGGAACTTTGGATAACAAACTCATACACCATATTTTTATACAAAACCTAAGAAAAGACTTCCTTGATAATCCTGATACCTTGGAGCAATTCTTACTAAGCCGACTGAAGGGGCGTAACTTAAAAGCTCTCGTGATGAATATATAGGTGGAATTAGAATATTCGTCCGTGGAGAATATCATTCTAGGGAATTCTATAATCTTTTCACAAATGAAGACTTCGGTCCGTCTGCAGAAATAGGTTTTTTTACTAACATAGAAGATAAATACATGCATATAGTTAATACAATCCCAGAATTAGAAACGAAAACACAAACTGATGAGATCACGAACATGAATTATGTAGCTTTCATCAGACACCTTAAATTAGAACTTTACAACCATTGACTCTCCATCAATTCTTATCAGACAGATTACCACAAAACGACTTGAAGAGTTTTCCTATATAAAGAAATTCAGGGATTCGAATGCAGTTTCAGGACAAGAGTAGTAGGGAGAAATTCTTGAAAACTTTCAAAGAAAAAGATTTTGGTCCAAACTCCAAATTAACCGAATACCATAAAACTATGAATGAAACAAAAAAGGCTAAGACTACAACCACTTTTGCCTGCGTGACCAACTTAAAAATTGACAGTCTCAAGAAAACACCTATCTAACAAGAAAACGCCATCAGAATAAGAAATGATAAAGACCCACTGCCTCTAGTTAGACTTTTCACTAGGGATCCACATTGGTCAGCCATTTGATAATTCCAGTGGCATCACAACTGGCTACAGGAGGTTCAAAGTTGAAGAATCCAGAACACCAACTGAACCCATGCATTGCCGGAAGTGCATGTTGTACCATAAAGAATCCAAATGTACTAACCAGCCTCACTGTTTCAAGTGCAGACAAGGACATCCAAGTTACAAATGCAATACTTCACCTAACTGTGCGTCTTCCAGAAAGCCAGGTCACCGGACTGCAGCTTCCTTCTGCCCACTCAGACCCAAACAGGGGATGAAGATTGCACCAACAAAGATATTTTGGACTAACGAGGATGACTCTTCTTTCGCTGACAGTCTTCATAGATCAAAAAACACAGCTATCGATAATTCTACAGATTCACAATAGTTAGACCAGATTATTGAAAAAAAAAATTACCAAGTTCACCAGTAAAATAAAATGGGTAACCACTGCATTCGCAATGGCCTTACCTACTAACTCATCTCAAATTAACTCTGCCATTAATCTCGTCGCTGAAGAGATCCTCAACTGCCGTCTCAACATTCTTCAATCAATTGACAGACACATGTATATTGGCCAAGAACTATTTCTCAAAAAAACTGAAACAAAACTTTCCTCTATAAACTACTACAAAATAGTCAAAATTCACAACACTAATTATTCATGCACAGGACAACTCATAGCTATTTCCATTTTCATTCACACACATGAATTTTATTACAAAAACTTTCTCCACGGATCAACTCTGAAGCAACTCTGTACAAATTCTAAAACAGGCATGAACTATTTGGGAAATAAGTCACATCAGTCTTCGAAAACCCATACATACAAGAAGATTAAAAGAAGCATAAACCAAGATAAAAGAAGAAGAAATCCTTTACCAAACTTCCTATATTATCTCAAATTATCAATTTCAAAATTATTCTCAACTTATTAATATTTCAGCCTAACATATACTTTGCAAATACAAACTACCAGTAGTGGATCTTCTGGTTGTCTGCGGGGAGGGGGCGTGTGTGTTCTGGTTACTTCCGTAGCGAAAAATCGAACCCCGGTCTACCAATTGCCGCTTTAGTAGTCAAGCGACCAGGGGACTTCACGAAATCCTATGCACGTGATTTATCCGTTGCACTAATCATGCTAATTATTCTGGTTTCGAATGTAGAGGTATTCTACTCTGCAAACTGTGTAGTACGAATGGAAAAGATGTTAATTCCTTGGTTACAAATACCTTGTCGATATGAACATCCAACCGGCTATCGGGAGGAGGAGGAGTTGGATTGCCCGCTTGGCTGCCGATCAATTTTTCTTGTGTATCGCCAACTTTTTTCCTTATTGTAGAGTCATAACGTTACTGATCTACGCTCTTTAAGAGGTTTAAATACTAGTAAGTTAGCAGAACAATAAAAAGCCTTTCTGTCCGAAAAAAATAAATTTCACACTGTCAATGACGCAAATAGATTTCACATTTGTGCGTGCTGTGAATGAGCTCTTAAATCTGTACCTGAGAGCTAGAGAGAGCTAGAAGTCCTTGTTTTTCCAAAAAAAGAAAAAACATCCTTTCGCGCAGAAACTAAATGGACAAACTACATAATAGACGCGCTTATTTACATTATTAATATGTTTACAAGAATCAGCAAATTTGCCCTTCCGATTGCTGTATAAAGCTGCTTGTATCATACTTTCGCGCTTCTAGCTCGCAGGTACAGAAATAATTTATGAATGAAAATGAAGAATGAAATCGCCATTCTTAATGACTTGAGATTTCTCCGTTAAGTAATACTATCTCAATGGAATACATTCATTGAGTAGGGAGTGGAATTAAGAATTCTGCATATTGGGAAATTAGTCTTTAAATAATGTATTGAAGGTGGAAAATGGAGTTCTGCGAAATCGCAGACTCATTGAAAGTTTCAGCATAGCTAGGCATTCCGTGTGGGAGGAATAGAACACCATTGTTTGTTTGCTTGTATGAGACGACCAGTCGGAAATAACGTAGATCTTGGAATCCCTGTAGAACGGTGAACATCTTTCCTTCATACCGGAAAATGAGATGGAAACAAAAGGAAACAGAAAGGAGGAAATACCTTGAAATTCTTCTGTATATCATTCGCCTTTAAATACTTGTTGGGTCAGATTGTTTATTTTGTGTATTCTGTTTATTTGATGTTGTCTCCTGTAACTCTTGTCTTAACCATTTGGTCTTCTTTTAATATATTGACCTTTTAGCGTGAGTCTCATTCTGGGAAGCAAGACTTGCTTCGTAAGGAAAATGTATCTCCAAGTGAATCATGTAGGGAGAATGTACTGCAAACATCATTCTTTCGTTTGTTAATACTAGAATCTAAAACAGTAAAATGGAAGGCAAATATGTGGCTTAGTTAATACCTTTGGGTACTTTTGTAATTCATGTGACTATCCAGTGTTACAAATTCCTAGACGAATTCGGCGTTTGAGGCAACTAGGTAGGGAAGGATACTAGCTCCTTATACATATTGCTTTACGAGAAACTGTCCTAAAATATATGAACTCATCAACTCTGGTATATGTGTTAAGAGTGGAAAGATTAAATGATGATAAGACCGCATTAGAAACTAGATTTAGTCTGTTTATTTGAAAATCTTCAAGGAATCATGATTTAGGAATGCAGTATTCATATAATCTACATATGTACCTCCTCACTCTTATATTTTACAGAACTCGCAAGTTCAGTGCCGCAGTAACAACGTTCACCATTGGTTTCTATCGTGGACAAGATCAAGCCAGTTTTAGTACGACCATGAAACTCCTTCTAACATTGTTCTCCAAACCACGATAAAATATAGTTTTTCACCCACTTAACCTTAGTGATCTTATTATTCTTACAACATCGGGCGATTCAGAGTGACTGTGGAGTTTCTCATTAAGTTGTCCTCCATTTTGCTGTCTTCTTGGCCTGTATATCATTCTCAAAATCTTATTTACAAACACTCCCAATTCATGTTCATCTTGCAAGGTCGTACTCCAACTCCTGCAGCCGTAAACAATTACCGGCAGAATAACAGTTCTGTTTCTTGATATTAATCGCGAGGTTAGGACTTTCCGGACTGAGTAGAAACATACGTTGCCCGATGCTACAATACTTTTTATTTCTTCCGTGACCTCGTTCTTACTTATTATATGTGCTCTTAAATATTTAAATTTGTTCACTTTCTCTGTGATCCCATCCTCTGTTTCGAATCATGTATTTTGCTTTCTCTTCGTTCATCTATAGACCTATCGCATTGCAAGCTTTTACTAAGACATCGGTGTTATTTTGTAGTGCATCTTGTCCTCTAAATCTACATCATCCGCGTGTACAGACAGCTGGTTAAAGCAATTTAATGTTAGTTCCCTTTTATCCTCTTTTTAAATTATTATTATTTTTAGTGTGTGCATATATAGTTTGGGAATATTGTATCATCGATGGAATGGTACAGTATTGTTAATAACGTTGCAGAGTTAATTTATAGAATAATACGTAGTGTAACAATAAAATAATGACTTCCTTTTGTATTGGCAGCTGCAGCTAACTAGGATATGCCATGTTGGACCTTGAGTCCTTCCTCATTACCTCCGCAACTGGTGTGATCCTACAGTTACTCTGTCTGGAGTAGATGTTTGAGTTATAAGGTCGATTTTTGTGATCCTCATTAGCGAAATGGAGTCAGAAGAGAATATCACGCATCGGCGTGTCATCACAGATTCATAGGATGGTGAAAATTGTACGATCATATGGTATTGACTTGAAAACAGTTGCAGAAGTTTTCTTTTTTTTATGTATCACAAATTGTTGTTGTACCAACAGTTCAGTGACGAGGTCTGAAATATGGCGTTACAAAACAGCTACTCTGGATTTTGTGGTTGCATAACAACGCCATATATGATGATAACTAGGAAGAGTTCAAGGTCGAACATGACATCCTAGTTAGCTGCAGGGTTGCCAATACAAAAAGAAAGAGCCAGTCTGATTATCTTGTCAAACCTCGTATAGATGGATAGAATGCATCCTACATCGACTGATTTGACTAGAATCGTGTATAGAAGCAACATGATTTATTCTGGTGAGACGTATTTAATAATGTGTACGTATGCTGCCTTGTATAAGCAAGAAATATGAGAATTACTTATGTCTATGTCTTCGGTTATCCATAGATGAGTTATACAGTAAAGATAGTCCAAGCGGAAGTATAGTTCATTGCTGTCTCAAAGGATAGTGAGCAAAAATGACGTGTTAGTAACCGAAATTCCGTTGGCCTTGGAAGTAACCTTTGGGTAGAACCTAATCTATGAAAGGTAATCTAACCGTTTTACTTACACCATGTAAATATAGGGTGTATACTCTCGTCGGGGGGTGACTATGGTCACCGCAAAATGTTTTCAGGTGGTATTATCAACCCCAGAATAAAACTTACGTGGATATTACTGTACCACTAGAATCAATGGTTATTGTAAATTAATTATTATATTATAATTTAGAGATGTTGCCAACAATGCTTGAAGTGGGAACAAATGAAAGACATGCATATTTTGATGAAAAAAGTTTCCACCAGAAAGTTTTTGGTAAATGTATGTGATTTGCCCTAGGAATGTGATTTATTTGTTGCGTGGGGGAAGCGTCAACTATGAGTGTTGGTTTCAATGTAGACCTAGCGAAGTGGAGTGCCTATGGTCATTGACAAAATTCGTTGTTATTGAGCTAGAAGCGTATAAACACATACACATTATACATATATGTGTATGCGTTTATACTTTTTCCGAAAACTATTTCCGTGTATTTATGTTTGTGTTGTTGTATGGATATTATGTCAACTAAGGACATCAGTAACCTGTACATAGTGTAATTAATGCTTTTGTGTGTGTGAGTATGTCTGTGCAAACTGTGAGTGGCCAAAGTGACGTCTTATTTGTTTGTTCCAGGCAGTTTAATGCAGTAGTAGGGTAAAGGTATTGAATGAAAAGCAATTGTTTAACCTTGGCACATCTTTACTTTACTGATTTGATAGCAACGGTAACAAAGTAAGACACAAAAAGGAAAATTATTAAATATAAAATGAAGTGATGATACACGGAGGAGCAAACTTTTCATCATTCAAATCACCTATGCACTGATAGCTACGGAAATGATTAACTTGATTAGAAACAGAAAAAAAAAAATAGTCTAGAAAGGTTTTGTGCAAGATCTTAGAAACAAATGAACTTACGCTATCGATACCATGGCGGGCAGTACGAAGGCGAATTGTTGTCTAAGCAAAGTTTGAGTGTCCTCTCCATAGGTCTTTTCACTTACTTTTTATGCAGAATTAACTACTACTTACGAACTTAATGTCTCGTCCCGGGCTGGCGTTAATGTCAGTATTTTTGTGACTTTTCACATATTATTTCGCCCCCAGGGAACCCTTGATTGCATTGTTTGTTTCATTTGATGTACCTCATCATTATGAGAAGTTAATTACTTTAAGATGAGGTATAGACAACATCATGACATTGTGTATACGACCTTGTCCAAAGACAGTTTTCTTCTTATCTAAATACACAAAAAATATGTTAAATTTCGAAATTCAAAACGAAAAACACAAAATAAAAATTCTAACACCAATAATATTAAATAATCATGCTTTGCAAAATATCATATTTTAGTGTAGTAGTGTACCGGTACAGTGTAGACAAGCCTGATGAATATCTGAAAGACAGAAAACTGATTCTCAAAGACAGTGAAAGAAATTTATCTTGTAGGGCGGGGGGTGGGGGTGGGAGTGTGTTTTTAGCTATATAGACTGGCTACATTACTTGATTTTCAGCAGAACAACTTGTGTAAATACTAAAATAATACTTTCCTCTTCAAACAATAGCATAATATTGATTTTTGGGTTCATGCTTACTATTTTTGTTCCAATGTATAATTTTTCCGTAATCCGTGCGCCATTGCCATACAACACTGTTCATTCTGTAGTTTCTTTCATACACAGTATTCCTTTTAAATATATCAAAATGTTCAGCATGAAATGGGCATTGAGACTGAAAACACCTTTGACCATCATTACCTCAGTTTGTATGTTGAATGTGTGCATTTCTATCCGTGGCTGTAGTGACCCCAAACCACGGGGTGAAAATGGTTACCATATTTCTTATAATTATCAGTAGCCAAAATATTTCTTGCTACTAATTTATACTGTCAGTTATTTACTGCCCCTAGACTCTGGTTATTCATCAATTATTTGCCTGTACATTCAGTTGCAAAGTAAAAAAATGCAAAATACATACACACACAAATTAGGCCTACCCATAGTCATCCCCGATGACGGTATATATACTTTTGCAAATTCTTATTATGCAAAAAGTTTGAAAGTTAAAATTTCGTTGCTAATTTACAAATTTTACTCCTTCATACATATTTTGATCAGTCGTTGAGATTCACTTAACAATGTGCCGTGCCTTATAACTTCAGATACGATCGATGTTTTATTTCTTTCCGAGCCTTCTTATGTCAACTTCGATACGAATATTTAAGCAGTGAAGCATCTCCACAGAGTTCCATAGGAGAGATAGTTATTTTGTAAACTTCTCTGTTAACGAAGTAATAGTAGATTATTTTTCAAGCTTCTATTCTGTTAAATGCAGTCGCAGGAGAATGTCTATTTCTTCAACGTCTATTTTAATATGAGATGTGAAAGTTGAACACTTGCGTTTTGCCTGTTGATATTGTATGGCATGAATCTTGAAATGAAGTAACACCTCTTAAACATTCAAGGAATCTCGTTCCCTGATGCGCTTCGTGTAATCTGAGCTACTGATAATCCATAGATAAGGGGTACTTACAAGTGTACGTGCAAATGTTGGAATACGTGTCAGACAATGACCAAAAGTTAACTACCTACAGGGAGAGCTGTAGTTAGTCGCTGTTTGCAGGTTGAAGTGTATTGTAATACGTGAGATGCATTTTAATTCCAAATTATTCCCCGACACCTGACACGATATTTTAAATTGTTAACTATTAAAACAATTGTTTTTTCATTGCGTTTGTAAATTATTATCGTACTAGCTGATTTGCCTCCCCGTTGGTGCGGGGTGAATAAAATATGTTGGCAGCAGTCATCAGAACTGTCACCAATCAGCTTTGTTAAAGGTGTGTTACCTAAGATAGCCGTTGTTAATGAATTGATAGTCATGCCAAATATTATACTTGAAGGTAGTCAACCCGTCGAACAACGTTGTAGTGTGGGTTGCCGCGTGTTTTGCTTTTTTAAAAAATATTATTTACTACCGCCATTGGAATTCAATTGATAATTAGATGGTTGATTATATCTGAAGATAATAATTTTAGAAACAAAGTGATGTGATAACTTCCCAATTCGATCCAGCGTCTGATCATGTGCGAAGAATCATTCCAATCGGTCAAGTACTTTTTGCGTGATGCTCACACACACATAGTCACTTCTAGTTTTATATTATCATAAGACAAAGCGTGAAACTTAAAATCCTGATTCATAGTCGTTATTCTCCGCAACATTTTGTGGAATTTTTAGCTCTTAGCTGTATACAATTGGATTTTTTTATTTTTGTTTTTAATCGCCTGTTGCTTGACTTGATTTTGTAGGAGAATACAAATGCAACCACCCTCCCAGTTCTAACAAGTTTCATACAATGTCTGTTGTATTTATTTAATTTACATTTTTGGGTTTGGGGAGGGATTCACGGGCTTTCGGGGGGGGGGGGGTCCAAGGTGTATTTAGGTACGAAATGTGTATTAAATATGTAAGATCACTCTTAAAGTTATACAAATTTTGCATAAAACTCTGAATTTGGAGGAGTCCGGACCCACTCCTAAATACATCCCTTACTCATCTATAGTTTTGAGTCTGTTCTTAAATCTGGGTTATGTCGTTCATCGGCGAAGAAAACTTCTTATAGAAGGTATTGTCCAGGACCTCTTAAGTACCATCTCAGTGTTTCCCTTGTGGAACTGAGCCAGAGGTCAACCGGTTTGAGTAGTGTTTGAACGTACACCACCTGGCCAGTGTTGAACCGTGACCTCCCTATTTTTTTATTATCTTGTGGAGTTGGCACAGAATCAGAATCATAAAACTTTCTTTAGTGCCATGTGGTATAAAGTCGTGTCAGTCTCATTACAACCGTACAATATTAAGTTGACATGATTGCATTTTACATTTCGTAATCCATATTTGAAACTAATAAGTAATAACCATACTTATCCAAGGGGCACTGAAACAGAAGCTGCAGTTGCGAACCACACTTTATTGAGTGCATGTTGGAAGGCATATTAGATTTCCATAGGGACAAACTATTCCTTCCTGAAAGAGGGGTGTCGAGAGCCAAAAGAAATTGAAACTCCTCCAACACCCTTCAAAAAGGGGCCTTGTATGGTTGTGTCGATTACCTTCCCGATGTTCGTCGATATTCTTGCACTTTCTCTAAAAGTGAAAATGTTATAGAAAAGATCGCCAGAAGTAACGAGACAACTTAGCAAATGCTGAAGAAGACTTGTGACAAGCTCTGAAACAACTAGAGATCTGTCAGATGTTGCGCGCGTTCTGAAAGAGGGTATCTATGTGCTAACCCAAAATCACATGTACTATTTGGTTACAATTTGTTTGTTTTTAAGGACAAATCAAGAATAAATACCATTTCATCATACAGTCTTGTTAGTAAATAATTGCAATAGCGAATGGAATTACATAAAACCATCTTCGAATCGTTTGGGTAGGGTGGGGAATAAATCAGGACGAAAGCTGAAGATTCAGACTCACCTTATTGGAAGATCCTATGCTCTGTGTGTAGAGCCCTTACATGGAAAGAAGTACTTACTCTATCCTTAGTGAACCCGTAAGTGTTCATTTTAGTACCCAGTATTTTGTATGTGTGTATTTCGGAAATTACTTTCCCGAAACTGAAGAAAAGAAAAAAAAGAGTTAAATAAACTTTAGAGTCGTCCATTTGTCGAAAGGTTAGAAGTTGTTTTCGGAGTAACTAGTTTTTCCGGTTGGAAGAGCTGTCGATACTCAACCACAGTTGACTAATCGACGGATCGTAGTGGAGCTTAGCCGTGGAGGAAAGACGAAGCCATTTGTCTCCTTTTTCTTGTTGATTTGGACACTTCCTGGGGGTTCTACGTCAATGTCCACGCCGACAAACACTCATCATTTCTTGAAGGATGGGAGATTCTGTTTTTTAATCATTTTTTAAAGGAAGAAGCGTGGAATAAGATTCGATTTTATTTTTCTTTCAACGCTGGGTGTCTAACCTATTTACTTCATTGCTGTCAGGATGCTGAAAGATTCGCATCGACAATAGATAGGGCAATGGCTGCGAAGTAAACATAAAGTCTGAGTTGTTTCTATCATTTTTCGCACTCGTGCCAAAATGTCCAGTATATTTTAAAATAATATCAATACAAAAAGTAACAGAAATGTTTGTCATCACCTTTTGAGAGAAACTCACTTTTATTCATTAATTTCTTCGATGCTTGTGTTTGCAAATATACTAGAAATGTATGTTTAAAATATTACTGTCTTAAGTGGACAATATAACCTCGGTATCCCGACTTCCGTTCGATGCTCTGCTAATCAAAGTATAATTATGTGCATATGATATATTTCGTCGGATTGTCTGGTAGGTTAATTGGTGAAACACCCCAAGCAGCAATGAGGAGATCGAGATTCAATTCCGCTCTAGGCAAGTGCATTTTTTCGAACCCATTTTTATTCTAAAGCGTCAGAGCTAATAGAAAACCATTAACATCAAAACTTCATTCACGGTGGGTTAGCCGCTGGGTGCGAACCCACGTCCTTCTAAATGCACTTAAACACTCTACCAACTAACTTACGTTAAGAGGGCTCCTCGCTCCACCCCACCCCCATTTTTAACATTTTTAAAAAACTAAAAGGGCTATCAAAAATGTGAGTTCATAGCGCACTAGAACTTACAAATTACTATGAAATACAATGGACAGCGATCTCGAGATCTTGTCCATTGAGGAGTGATACGTTTTTAAAGATTATGACATTATTTAATTCAAGTCTCACCACTCATCAATCATAAATATTTCGAGATCACTGTCCATTGCATTTCATAGTAATTTGTAAGTTCTAGTGCGCTATGAATTTACATTTTTGATAATACTCTCAGTTTTTTAAATATTTTGAAAATCGTTAAAAATTGGAGGGTTGGAGCGAGGAGCCCTCTTAATAGAGGTAACATTGTTGAAATAATTTGAGCATATGTGAAAATAGTTTGTTAAATTTATTATTATTATTATTTTATTCATAAAATTTGAGTTAGTCTTTCCTTCCACCCGTGAGGTATGTATTGCAGAACTAATACTCTAACCGGTTACCCTCTTTTGCCTGGTTCGTCTCCACATCCGTGTGTAAACAGATTTTCTACCTTATTATACGCATTCCACAACTTTTTATGTGGAAACTAGAGATAGTTTTTTTTTTCTTCAGGCTGTTGCTGTAAGTTTAATATTTGATCACGTGTATATTTTGTGTGAAATCAGCACTAGTTTGAGCTTGCTGCTTTCGACGAGACAAATGTCAATATTAGCAATTACTTCAATAGCCTCGCTCTAATTATAACAATTTACGCACCCAATTACTAGGAAATACAGGAAGTGTCGTATTGACGGTAATTTAAACAGAAATTGAAAGCGCACACCTGCAGGTATTGGTAAACGTGTAGTAAATCACTTATAAGCGATTCCATCAAGTCATATAAATTGGGGTACATTTTCTCGTAAGGTAAGAAGGAGTAGAAAATGTAGCTTGAACATCACGTATTAAACTTTTGAAAGGGGGAATGTGTTAATAAGTCTCTCTTTCATTCGTAACTACTGTATATATTGCACGTTGAATGAAAATGTTCCCTGTTTGTCTTTCTATTGAACCTTATAAAACTACTGTTCTTGATACTTCAAAAGTAATTCGTCCGTTCTCTGATGTTTCTTGGAAACGTACATCTATATGACCCTCCATTTACTTATAAAATATGACCGCCCTGCTGATCGTGAGGTCTCGGGTTCGATTCTCAGCTCTGAGATTTTTCCAAAGCGAGAGGGCCTGAAACGGTGCCCACTCAGCATCGTGATGAAATTGGGGAACTGTTGTGAATGACTGTGGCAATCACAGCTGAGAGCTTCTGCTCTACGCTCCCAATTGAATATGACTGTGAACTTTATATTTTTCTATCCACTGCTGGATGAAGGCCTCCCTCTTTTCTTTCCACATATTTCGGTCTGCTGCTATCCTCATCCATGTAGCTCCTGAAAAACGTTTGATTTCATCTACCCATCTTGCATTAGGACTTCATCTCGGTCGTTTCTTTTTTCTGGGAATCCATTGTAGGATGTTCGTCTTCCATCTTCCATTTGTTCGTCTAGCTATGTGATCGGCCCATCTTCACTTCTTCTTCGCAGTCTTGAATATTTCTTCTACGCTTGTTTGTGCGCGATGTATATATGGTCATGGACATAAGTATAAGCACAACGGCTGAACTTATGTTCACAGATGAATATTTCAAAATTTTTACAATACGCAAACTTAGAAATTAATAGAATTATACTCAATTCATTAATGTACAATACCAGAACAAGTCAGAGCTCTTTATCTCTCTCTCTCTCTCAAAAAAAAAAAAAAAGCTATATGTTTTCGTAATGACCTCTACAACTGTGGACGTAAGTATAGGCACTGTAACGTTGTTTTCTTGTGACAAGAATGTGCACTACGCATTTTGTTGACTTCCCGTGTCTGTGAATAACTGCCTGAAGACTCTTTCCAATGAATTAACCAGGTATCAAGTGTTACCGGCCCCTATTTACCGCCACTCTGTAAACAGAGCCAGGGAAGATTTTTGCAGAGGGGGAAATCCCAGCCATCCCCTGCAACTAATCGAACAGTGGTTCACGCACTCTTCTGCCCAATGCGTCCTCCCGTGAATATGGTGGGTTATGTAATTGATGGGGCTGTTGTAGACAATTCACATTCGAAATATTTTGGCAGTATGTTCGGGATCGTTGTCACGCTTGAAGTAGAAATCTTGTCCAGTTTTCTGCACTTTTTCATATTTTATTGCAGAATATATGTATATAGAAACTTATTCATTGTCCCATCAATGAACAGAAAAGTTCCCACACTCTCGAAGTTGCTATACACCCGCATACCATAACCCCACCGCTACCATGTTTTAAGGAAAACATGATATTTTCCAAATTACAATCTGTATGAGCTGTACAAGCTGC
The DNA here is from genome assembly GCA_022664845.1 of Lepisma saccharinum. NCBI lineage: Eukaryota > Metazoa > Arthropoda > Insecta > Zygentoma > Lepismatidae > Lepisma > Lepisma saccharinum. Next base: position 9,524 of record JAGDQP010010560.1, on the reverse strand, counting down.
TATGAGTAAAATGTAGTGGCGATCATAGTGAGAGCTTAGGCTCTCCTCTCGCAAGCCGTCTGGTGAGTGTGGGAGCAGAAGACCAATCTCCTCCCTCCGGGGATAGGCCTCATCCAGTACTGGATTGAATATGACTGTGATTTACTAGGAACACCCCACTGGTCTAGTGGTTACCGTCGTTGACTGTTGATCGTGGGGTCCCGGGTTCAATTCCCGGCTCTGCCAAGGGTTTTTCCAAAGCGAGAGGGTCTGGAACGGTGCCCACCCAGCATCATGATGCAATTGGGAAGCTGCTCTGAATAAGACAGTGGCGATCACAGTTGAGAGCTTCGGCTCTCCTCTCCCAACACGTCTGGTCAACGTATGAGCAGTAGAACAACTCCTCCCTCCGGGAAAGGCCTCTAGTGGATTGAATATGGCTGTTAACTATTATTATATGTATACTATATCGGTATCTGTGCGAAGAGTTGATGAAATAAAGAGGCCAGAAAACCCAGAAATACTGCAGTACATTACAAATATTTAGCTATTCTATTCACAACATTACGGTTATTTTAACAATATACGGGAACCTCAAGTGTACGATATAGTCTCTTTCACCATAATATTAGAACTAAAACCACGGTTCTTTTAGCAGTATGTTATTGTTAACACATGCTTTACTTAAAAAAAAAGTATTGCTATCCTTATTTCAACAGTACAATATTGTACCCACAGCCGTATTGTGGTTTCCACAACGATACCTTCTTTTTCAGTGTAGATGTACGGTCGGCAAGTCATTGCAACATGTTTCTTCCTACGCAGTTCATAAAGAGCCTTTCAATGCCACAATGGTAGCCAGTGGGGTTGGAAACCAGAACAATTTGTCTGCATATTAATGATTTTTTTCGACGAAGCCCAGAAACCGCATTTAATTTTTCTGACAATGGCTGTGACAGTGTGGTGTACACAACTGTAGATATGCTGATGGAGGGAAGAAACTCACTTTGTTTTTTCGTGACTTCCTCTTGGTTTTCGAACAAGAAAATCATTAGTCACTTCCAGTTCATCGCTTGAAATTCCGGAAGAGAGAATTTTTGTATTATATAGATGTGTGTGTGTGAATCTTCGGCTGTGGCAAAACCCAGAATGACTATTAATCAAATCTCTTGGAAGCTGTCCTTTCTTTTTTAATCTGCTCGCCCATAACTGGAAAGCTCCAAGGTAAACGATTACACAAAGCATAGGAACCATGTTCTCTCATTCTCGTTTATATCCGTCTTAACTTTTTTTTTTAAGTTTCATCTGTCTTATTATGTCCGTGTTAATATTTATTGTGCAGAACATTAGATATACACACCAAATGCAACACGCGATAAAATTTCCTGACGGTTAGAAAAAGGGAAATTGGAACTTTGTTTTTCAGATTTCTAAACCAAGTCAGAATTTTTTATTTAGAACAAACTTACCTCATATTTTCTTAACGTAATTTGTTTAAACAGACGAACCGGACTCGCACGCACCACAGCTTTATGTTTTGAAAATAAAAAGTAGTTTTATATTGCCTGTACAATCCGATTTATTAAAAATAGACAGTTGTAAAAAAAAAAAAAAACAATGCTGAAACCAGTCACCTGGTAATTCGGGTCAAGTTTTGGACTGGGTCACAAAGTCTATATTTGCGACTGGTGACCCGTTTTCGACCCGGAGCGCAGAGCAGTTTTTTTTTCTTGGTTGTATAGGGTTGAGTTTGAAAAGTGTTTCTTTCAGGGGCACCAGGGCCGGGTCATATAGGCTTCATTGTCATAAGGCTCCAACCTTGTGACCGATAATCAGATATCTAGTAGGTCAGTCGGAGTGGTGTATAGCTTACGTGTTAAAAATGTACCCAAGATATGTTGAAAGAAGTATAATATAAAGGTCGAAGGCTTTACGTTCTTGTGGTTACTCAGGAAAGAGCGTAAAAGGACTCAAACATTCGTGCGACAATGTCGAAGATAATCACAGAATAGTTTAATCCCATTGCAGATAAAAAGAAAACTCACTCGACAGTATGCTACCACTCTATGAAATGTCCTGAATCGCTTAAGCTGTTAACGTGCTCAAGGGGTGCTCATGTTCACCGTATACAGCACTTGCTAATGCTTGCTTAAATTAAAATGGTGCTTTGCTGTAATGTGGAGAAATCTTCATTTAGCGGGACAGACTGTCCTGCACATTGTGGGATGGGTGGTCAGTGGTCACCTTATGAGTTGTTCGCGTTTTGAATGTTCAGATGAATTCCGTTCTTGAGTGTAAAGTCTCCTTTCAAACGCAGTTGAGCAAAATCTTGGAATATTGTATTCTGTAGTGCCTTTGCAGAACTTGAAACCTTCCTCTGCCATTGTTGACATTTAAGGGAAACTAATGTTATCGTTATAGGAAAGAATTAAGTTCTAGCAATACAACAGAAAGAGTACACTGTTCGGTATTGTATGATCTCTATAGTCCAACTCGTACAATCATCGAAGACTAGCAATACATTCATTCATATCTAAAGAAGACAAAAAGGTGTGTGAGAACTTATGAAGGAAGCTTTTTTTTTTTGGAAGAGCGAGAATTAAGATTATTAATAAATCGTAACTTTATGTAAAGTGGGTCTTGCTGTTACACAGCATATGACATAAGTGCCTATCACTCGACGAGAACAATTTGTAATATTCATGTTATTTAAAATAAATCTTTCGAAATATAAGAGCAATGAACATATCGTTTCTTTGATGCACAAGAAAGTCAATAGCAGTTCTGAAGTTCTTGACTTAAATAAAACGGAGTTCACGCACATTATGTGCACTTATCTGAAGCTTGTGTGAGTAATCTCTCTCATTCAGCAACTGAGAGAGAGAACTTTCGATTAACTTATGGAGGATACTAAAGTCTTCATCTTCTTTTAAAAAATACGAACATCATCGTACTATGGACTCAATGCAACATATTCTTGTCAGATTATTTTTTTGTTATTTGAATTGTTCTGTCAAATCTTCCTAAATCTATCTTTGGTGTGCTTGAAGTGGAGGTTCAATTTTTTTTCTGCTCATTGAACCTCATCGCGGTTTTTCTCTATTTCTTCCTCATCGTAGCGTGGAACATTAGCTACTATACAAGAGCATTTCTGTTGAACAATAGACCTGATGGTTAGCAGAACAATAGAGGTTTCTCTGTCCCTTGCCGTCAGTTCTTTCCTGGCTTCAGGCGGGATCTGCGAAATTACCACAGGTTCTGCAGAGCCATCATCTGAGTAAATAAAGCATTCACTCGTTTCACCGTAGGAACCAACGAAATCGTAGTTTTCAAATGTCGTTCGGTGGAACGCCCGTTTTGTTTCTGCAGAAGGAAGAACGAACGAGAAAACGAACTGACATGTCAAAGTTAAATTTACGTTAAAGCCGAATCGTTTCAAAGAACATGGAAATGGGATCTGCAGCGAGGGAGTTGTCGTTTTGGAAATTCGGTAGATAATATTTTAGCAACATTATGGTTCGTCAATCATAGTCTCTCCCGTATGAAGTTCACAAGATTTCGCTGTGTGAATTTAGTATTCGTTAGATGTACCTTCAACAGCTTTAGTAAGCGTCTGCCCTGTAAAACTGTATACCTCACTATTTTGTAAGCCCATGAGAATTATTTTTACAGTTGCTGTGTGAGTAGAAAAGAACTTCAAGGTTTATTAAATTTAAGGAAAATCAAGGTTAAGTTGGGAAATAAATGTGTGTCAAGAAAGTTTTCGAAAACTACAGCAAGTCAATCACTTGTTCTTCATATCCCCAATGTTTTGTAGACTTAGCCGTTATGCCCCTATCGATATGTCAATTAAGTAGACGATTGCTGAGTCCCAGAGGGTGAAATCGATGTGGTCCACTTTCATAAACCTACGTTAATAATTTAAATTATGCCTTGTTTTTGTTTGTTTGTTGGTTCACATGCGTCTAATGAGAGCCCATATGGGCACAATGTGTCTGTGCGAATCGTGTGTGCAAAAAAGAAAGAAGAACCCAACCTGACTATTTTAACCTAGCCAATGGTCACTAATTTTATTAAATTTCCTAATGTGTATGTACACAAAAGAAAGAGAAAGTAACTTTTCTTTGAAAAATATATAAACAGAACCACGCCGGGATTTGAACCTGGGCCTCCAGATCGTCTTTCCAGGGGTTAACCATTAACCAAACTAGCAATTCCCAAGCGGATTCTTGTCACTGTTGTTTATGGTTCAAACAGTACTGCGCCTGCGCGAGATTGGGCCAACTTGTTTTCATATGAGCTTTTGCGTAGACGCTAGTGTTGGTTTGGCCTCTCAAATTAATTTCTAATTAAAATCGTAGTTTGTTTCCCTTTCCTGTATGTTGGAATCCAATCAACGCTATTAAATCGGAAGTAGATTATCATAGTGAAAACATCAAAGTGTTTCATTAAGTTGAAAGGGATAACAATAAATGGTCTATTGGCAGCGGGGGAGGATCTATTGTTCTTAGTTCGCTATTGGCTTAAATATTTTGGCTTTGCTTTAAGTTTCCTTCCTTGTATCTGATAATTACTTAACTTCAATAGTGACTTCAGACGAGCGTTGAACTGTAGCGATTGTCCTTAATTCATTATGATTTCTTGCTTTGATAGCTATTCTTATACTGATGAGAGGAAGAGTGAGTTTATTCCTTTTGAGCATGCGATAAATTTGTTACATTGCTTGTTTCCACGGATAGTAAAAGAAAATTTTATTAATACTTTCCGATGTTAAATACCTACTTTAATTTTGAAGTAATCTTGCTTACCCTCGAATAATCAGTAAAGTTGGAGACTTCAGAGACATCTAGCAACAATAGTTCTGTTTTCCAACATTAATACTGAAGCCCACTTTCAAAACTGGAATTTGTCAGTTGTCATGGTGTTTTATACATGGTGTCTATACTTAGCTGTCAATGATTAGAGGAAATGTGAGAATGATATCTGGAAGTTCTGAATGTGGAACTCCTTATTGGGACTTGGCCAATCAGTCAACTTGAGATCCATAAATATATTTTCCTTTTAAGAAGTCGGTTTTAGTATCTTTAAGATTTATTCAAAATAGCTGTTTAAACTGAGTCATGTTTCATGAGGAACCGTGTTCTTCGTGTTGCTGTCTGAATTGTAACAGTTTATTCTCGTAAATTTATTTGCCAGACGTTTTGCTTGTAGCATCATAGAAGAATTGATAGTCACGAATTGTGGTGTCTTCGTATGTTTTATTCAAGAGTATTTATGCAGAATCAGCTGCAGTTGAAATTGGAGTGAAGTGAAGTGTAAATCAATATGAAGCACAAATTTGGTGGAAAAATTTCGTCAAGGTAGTTGATGTTTCTGAAAGCCAATATAATTAAACTGAAAAAAAGAAAAGGAAGGTCTTCATAGCATTTGCTTTATCCTGGAATGTATACTGTTCGCTTCCAAGGGAAAGAAATTTATTTCTGAAGGACTCTCTATACCGTTCCCTAAAATTATCCTTCCTTAGAGTTGTCAATGGGATCTACGATGCTGCATACTGAAATTTCTTTTACATCATTTTTTTTTTTTTTTTTTTTTTTTTGACATCAGTTCATCAGTAAACATTACTGTGAAAGTCGATTTATATCCTAAAAATATTTTCCGCCGAACCATGTTTTAGGATTGGATTACGTAGGCTGAAAGCTGTAGCGTGTGCTTCGATTCCTCCATTGGATACACGATGTTTCCCAGTGATTGCATTTGGAAGGGTTTACAACATAAACACCTTTTCCTGTTTTTGATTGTGAGGCAACTCCTTTTTTTTTTCTCTTCAAACTACTTTCGTTTCGCATCGTGCAAGAAGTATTCTTTAGGGATTCGAAGGTTTCTATCAGAAATATTGGAAAAGAAATTTCTTAATGAACTTTTCTGTATCTTTTTTTTTATCTATGTTCTGCACGTCCTCCCACCCCCCACTTTTTTTTTTTTTTTTTCGTTGTGCCTTACGTTGAAAATATATATCAACTAGGATTTTGATCAGCGAGGTGTGTGTATGATGGTTGAATTCAACGTGTCGGTTGCTTTGATTCACTCTCTTTGATCGTTTTTTCCGGTACTCACTTGATTCTTGCTAGATTTTTTTCATTCAATTTGTGTGCTGCTACATATTTCCATAATACATTCAACTTTGACCCATGTACGCTTTTCTGCAGTAATCCTGTCACACACACAAGAGAGAGAGAGAGATAGTTCAGTATCGTAGTGTGTGTATGTGGGCGGGAGCAGTGGATTATTTTATTTTTCTCAGGCTCTTCATTTAAAGGCTGAATCTAATTAGGTTTTCCCGGCTGTTTCGTTTTTCGTCAGTTATTAAAATTTGAGTGTAATTAAACAGAAAATAACTTTCACAAACTATAGTTTGTTTCGTATGTCATTAGTGAATCTTTAAAGAAATCTTAACAGAAACTTCCAATCTATGTCAATAGACTTCTGGGACAGTTCCATGTCCCAAAGGTGTGTTGACATAGTTTTGAATTTTCTGTTAACTTTTATTTCAAATTAATGGTATTCACTATTCAAGTATGTAACAAACTATAGTTTGTGGAAGTTATTTTCTGTTTAACTGCACTCAAATTTGAATTATTCACGAAAAACGTTAGTCAGCCTTAAGTTAATATCTTCATTCATTACTATGATACACTTACAGACTCACGATACTGTCGCTGGGATCCATTGAGCGGAGTGGTTCGGACCAAAAACTGTAGGTCCCGCCCCCTAGAAACTCACTAGCTCGTATAGGACGTTAATAACAATTTACTCATATTTGCAATACTGCATCATATTTCCGTTGTATCAGTTAGAAATAATGCATGAACAAAGATATGTTATTTTGCAAATAAAGAAGTAAATATTCAACAGTTTTTACGGTATTATCAAATTTCTGAGCTGAAAACCGTGTACTATCTCTATTCATATTCATACTTGTCAAATAAATATTATGTTCTTCTGAATTATCCTTGTATTAGTATATTAAATGGGACTAATATTAATTAGACTCTCGTCTCTTTTAAGATACTTTACCGACTGAATACGCAGTCATTAGGATAGCAGCACTGTTACGTTGTTTCAGATATTGTCAAAATGGCACAAGTGTGTTTTGAGACCCCTTTATTTTGCACGCGTTTCTTGTCGGGCGACATACAACTTTGCAGTCCGTTGAAACAAGAAAGGAACTGGAGATGGACGTTGTTGCCAGTGCTTTTTCTTTGCGTTGGAGAGAGAGAAGATGGAGTCGGATCTGAACTTCTCAATTACAGAATGAGCTCTCAACCATTCATACAGTAATTATATTTTTAACGTGTTATATCGAACTTTGTTTCATTATGTATAGGTTTAGTAGGAATTGCTGATTTATGGGTATGTCCGGTAAATAGAAAACTATTACAAATTGTAATTGTCGTGTAACTATATCTGTGTTTCAGAATTACATATCTAGGTCGGATCACGTTGGGTTCCTCGAAAGCTGCATGAAGAGATCTCCCACGTGACACTCTCTGATGAGGAACTGTTGCAATTGTTGCGTCTATGATCATAATGGATGAAACCTTTATTCCCTTCTTCAAGTCAGAAAAAAAAGACAGTCAAAACAATGAAAATACATTTCCTCTCCACCCAAGATGATTTTTGGCAGTGTCAAGAACAGCTTTTCTTTAAAAGGGCTCCTCGCTCCAACCCCTACATTAACATTTTTCAAAATATTTCAGAAACTAAGAGCACTATCAAAAATGTAAGAACATAGCGTACTAGAACTTACAAATTACTATGAAATACAATGGACAGCGAACTCGAAATCTTGCCCATTGATTAGCACTGAGACTTTAATTAAATAATTACGTCATAATCTTTGGAAACGTATCACTCATTAATGGACAAAACCTCGAGATCGCCGTCCATTGTATTTGATAATAATTTGTAAGCTCTAGTGCGCTATGTTGTTACATTTTTGATAGTGGTCTTAGTTTTTGAAATATTTTGAAAAATGTTTTAAAAGGGGGGTTGGAGCAAGGAGCCCTCTTAAGTAACAAACGTTAAAGTTAGCAGATAGAAATTTTACACAGTTATAATTGAGTCGAAAGTTAATTCGTACATCTACTCGTACTCGCCGTATTCTTTGAATCAGAGCCAAACGGTACAGACTTTCGGTAGGCACCTCATATTAACTCTTTGATGAACGTCAGTGGTACTTGCTCACTATTGAAAAGCATCATACTTTTTAGTTTGCGAAATTATTCTGTCTTTGCGTGTGCAGTCGAATTTGAATATAAACATTACGCGAAGAAGGCGGAAAGGCTACTGGAAGTTTCTTTAAAATACTGGTAAAGAATGTTTGAAGATCAGCTTCTTCTTTTTCTCTGTTGCCGCAGATACTTGCACACTAGATTGGTAGTTGGGTGTGTTGGGCTGTGGTGAGTTATCGAATTAGGAGATGCTATTTGAATTTTCAAATGCCTGTTTGCGTGTAAGCATTGTCTACTTTTCCTGGCAAATCCCTGGCATGCTAAGTTTCTTTACGATCGGCTGCTCTTTGTAGAAGAATTCAACCAGCGTATGTAGATTAAATGCTTTAAAAAAAAAAAAAAGTTTCTTGCAGAACAGAGGTAGGCCTAGTATCATATTTTGATTTCTGGTTTAAAGAATGCTAAGTATTCAGATAATAAGAATTGCCTACCCTGTTTAGTAGAAGCGATAAAATAACTTCTAGAATATCTACTAAATTTTCGACTTAGCAGTAGAGTTCACAGGTGGTTTCAAAGCGTGAGCATAAAGCAAAATGCCATTCCTTAATGAACAATCAGTTTATGGGAGCAGTGGACTTGTTCGTTTCTGTTGGTAATGACAGGCTGTGAAGTATTCTGTTTCCATGCTTTTAATTGGGAAATGTAGTGGCTGGCTTTGACGTGCTTCTCTATGGTGGGCCTGATTCTCTTCTACTCCTTGTTATCCGACATACAATACTGTGAGTGATAACAAGCACAATTATAGCTCACATAAATTTATATATATATAGGCTACATGAAAATCATTAGTCCCGCGGTGTATATTTAGCTTAATTGTTTCTCGCTGTTAATTCATTGTAATTTGATACGAATAAAAGAGAATGAATATCTCATCCTAATGAAAGATAGGGAAGAGGAGATATATTCTAATTTATGGATTTAATTAGACTTTCTCCCGTGAACCCTCATCGTCAAAAGGTTTTTCAGTCCATACATCCGGGCACTTTAGGCAACTTTTTTTTTTTTTTTTTTACTTGATATAGCTATCTAAAGGTACTGTTCACTAAACAATGTGTTTCAACCTTTATCTTCTGGACAAATACTCTCTCGCATGAGAGGTCGGAATGAGGTACACAATTTACTCTTTGGAGATTATCTTCGTTAGATACCAACATAGCAAAATGACGTCCCAGGGATATCTGACGGATCTCCTGGCAGGATATCGGGACGTCTGTAGGACGTCCTGTTTAAGTCCCGTTTACATCCATGGGA
>JAGDQP010010559.1:0-49451 GCA_022664845.1 Lepisma saccharinum | reverse complement strand
ATATAGAGAGAGAGAGAGAGAGAGAGAGAGAGAGAATTAGCAAATTACAAATATTCAATATTATGATGAAGAAAGCTATTATTAGAAAGGGGATTTGTGCGTGAGATCGGAGAAGATCTACAAAAACTCATCGACGCATTATTATTGACGTAATTTTGTGATATTGTTAAGAAGATATGAAATTGTGATTTTAATGTTCTTGACACAATAGGTTAAGGATGGAAGAATTATTATTAATAACTACCGTAAACGTGAAACATATTAATGAGTTTTGTTGTGTGATTTCTATTAGATTATATTAGGATTTTATAGGCCTACTTAGCGATAAGATTCCTTTTCCTTAATTAGGTTAAGCAGTTTTGAGTATTAGGTTAGAATTATTTTTGTTAATGTATATGCCACCAGGAATTGTGTATAGAGTAGGTTGGGGTAATACAGTTATCATTCAAGAGGGGGAAGTGGAATTGTTAGAAAAAACAGCTAGATTTGGTATGGCATAAAAATGCTGTCTATTTATTAATACTCTATGAGAATCAATAAAATTGAAAGGATTTTCACATCTAAACGTTATTATTGTGTTTGTGGATTTGAATTGATCAACACAGTTAATCATGGACTTGCAACTTAAAGTATAGACTCATATGTGATAAATAACGTATTTTAACGTGAGAAATGTGTTGACTGGCAAAAATGCTATTGTAGTTGTACCGTATATGAAATATATAATAATAAGTATTGATACATGGAAGTACATATGGATCCATCTGGTTGCTGTGCGTAGTAAATTGTAAAGAACTAACTTAGGATAATTCATTACAACTCGCTAAAAAAAACTGGAGCTATATATATACAATACGTTTTAAAATTACACCGACAAACTTCTAGGGGTGATTCCTCACAGCAAAACAATACGAAATATTCCTCTGGCAAATTTTCGAAATACGCATAGTTTCGGAGCTACAGGTTGCCGAAAGCGTGGGAAAATGAAATGTAGAACTTCATATTTTTAACACAACGAACAGTAGAACTGATTCGACATGGTACCGTCAAAGACTTTAAACCTACTCTATATAAAAATGCATATTCCAAATTTTTGCGATTAGTGCGCAAGGGGTTCCCCCCAAAGGACGTAGGTGATTACGGAATATTTATGAAGTATAGACGGGTCGAAGTGAGCATGAATTAAAAGACTTCCTGTGTGAGTAAAAATGGCATATGGCATCCGCAGCATCCAATCGGATAATGTTATTCAATCTTTTTGATCTCAAATAAAAAACTTTCGATGAAATTATGCACTTATTACTCCTGCTTGTTATGCAACCATGCATTGTTTAGAAAACCATATGGGATCTACATGAAATATCAACCTGGAGCAAACGAATTATTCTTTCCTGGTGGTTAATGATCATTTCGACCCATCTTTAGTACAGATAATTTTTGAGAATCTCCTACTTCTTTGGGGAATCTCTTGCGCACCGATTGCGGAATTTTGAAATATTAATTTTTACAGTGCATATTTAAAATCTTTCACGGTACCATGCTGCAGGAACTCTACTGTTAATAGTATTGGAAATGTGAGGCTCTAAAGTTCATTTCCCACGTTTTCGGCAGGCTGTAGCTTCGAAACGATGCATATTTGGAAAAATTCTCAGAGGAACGTCTGTCTTGTTTTAATGTCAGGAATCACCTCGCGAAGTTTGTCGGTGTAGTTCATAAACACCCTGTATATAAAATAAAGATCGTAGTAGTATTATTCCCATCCTTTGATCATTACTTAATGTACGTGCATAATATCCGGAAGAAGGTATAAAGGGTGAACTTCATATACTCCCCAGAGCAACCTTAGAATATTGTAATACTTCCCAGTTAAAAACATTCAGTCGTCGGATAAACTTGATCCACGTTAATCTACGTGTCATAGATAATAATGACCATCATATCTCTACCTTTTCGCCATCTGGTGTCAGTCGAGTCGAACTACGAATGGAATAAATCTAATAGAATTTTTTTTTCTGCATTCGACCTAAAATCCCATGGATGTAAATACGGTAGACGGATTGACTAGACCAATACAATTGAGCTGGGTCAACTTGACGCCGGTTTTCGATTAATCTTGCCAGGTGAATTGGGATTTACTTGCATCTTATTGGTTGGCCTATGCCTGGGTGCGTGGAAGCAAAGAATGGATGAAGATCTAGCTAAGAAAGAGATCTAGGAACAATCAGCCAACTTTGTAATTTTTTTTTTTTAATGTATACTTAAAAAGATTTCTGAACAAACCGTCTTCAGTGTCTTCGTCAATTGAATAGCTTCCACGCAAAGCGAGTTCATTAACTACAAGAAAGTGCACAACTTCTGCAATTGATCTAACATAAAATCTATTTTCTAAAACACTTTCATTTAAAAGAGTTGAAACAAACATTTCTAGAAACACGCTTCTTCTTTTCTTCCCACAGTGACATAGCACTAATATGCACAGCACTTGACTCATGTTTTCGAAACCCACTCTTATCCATAGCATTTTTCCAATTTCTGAATTCCGTTTCCGTAAAAGTTGTTTTTTTCGATCTAAATGGACAAAATAGGCGACATGGGTAACAGAATGCTGCATCCCTCTCTGCTGAATACTCTAGCCATGGAAAACGATTGTACCATCCAATTTGGAATGATCTGTTGTGTGTGTCCTTTGGAAAATTCTTCAATTTGATTTGCTGGATAGGTTCTCCAGTTTTCTCCAAATCTGTCGGTGTCGGACATGATGATGTCGAAGATTGAGCAGAGAATGATGACTGAGCAGCTTGTTCTTCAGCAGTCTGTGTTGCTGAGCTGCTGTAACAAGGTTTGAAGAAGCAAGCGTATCTTTTGAATCAGAAAGCGAACGTCGAATAACAAGTTTGTCCATCGTATCTGAAAGAAATAATAGAAGGGCTAAAGGACCTTGTTATATGCGTTTTGGGCCTTAATGTATAGTTTTAAAGAAAATATAAAATGCCATCACAAAAATGTTGATTTTATATTATGGTTAGGGTTAGAATTTTTAAGGGATTTTTGGACAGAAATGTGCACGGGTTCCCATGTTCGATTCCTGGTGGGAGCGCCTACAAAATTTGAACGATTACGTGGTTCGGACTCGACCTTAAACTGCAGGTCCACGTCTCATATAGCTTCGCTGATAAAAGAGACGCGTCCGGTCCGTGTCCATTTAGGGTAAGAAGGCCAATAAAATAAAATAAATAAATAAAATTTCTCACTTCACTACGTAGTTTCTTTGTTTTTTATATCACTGTCAACCATTCGTCCTCTATGCGTTCCCCTATCGTAGTAGTCTATAGACCTTACCTAAAACTCATGTCATGAGAACAAAACATTTAACCAACAAAATAAAAAAAAAAAACTTCTTCAGCTGTAATGTAGATATCTATGTCACAGGACAAAGATGTCCAAATTGAGCAGACCTTAAACAGAGTACCAATAAATATTGTTTTGATACATTTTCTTCTGCAATTTTTATATTGTTCAAAGAGAACGCTGCCATAATTACCTCATAGCATCAAGAAATGGGGTAATTATAGCACTTCTTGTAAATCATATAATTTATTGTAATAACTAATGTTATTAATTCTTACAGTGCTTTGGAACATTATAAAACCAACTACATTATTAAAAATATGTAAAAAGAACTACAGGCTAGCTTAAAAATTAACGCCAGGTAGAGTGTTATGAAATCCCCATGCGCCGGATGAAAGCAGTTTTTTGATTGCTTATAGCAGCTACTCATACCATTTTTTTTAAAAAACAATTATGCTTGCACTGTGTAAGTGTTTTGAGAAATAACACATATTACACTGAATTGAGCTACAAAACTGAGATACATACAAATTATAGGTCCTTGCCATAATTACCCCCGTCGCCTTACTTTTTTTTCATTAAAATGTTTAATTTCAAAAATGACAATTTGCGTTTTGTCATAAACAAAAACTGAACCACTAAAACTGAACAAATGCTTGTTTTCGACCCTCTAAATATAGTACAACTAGTTTCAGCAACCTTTTAATCTGAAATTGGGCGATTTCAAGTGGATTGACCCACATAAAGATCCAACCGAATTCTCAAGTAGTATTTTATCTAATGCCTAAAAAAAAACCTTTTTAAAAGATTAAGGCTTAATAGGATTTCGTAGTGTGTAAAGCTTGCTTTAGTGTATATCACTCCACATAATCACAAACCCAGAAGATTAAGGGTCTTCTATGGTTCCTCCTTCACTTTATCACTGTATCTCCTCATTGCTAAGTTTTCCAGTAAATAGCATTTTTTTAAAAAATTACCAAACATTTATGGTCAGAAATGTTAAAATAACTCGTTTACTTCTGTTATATGTTGAAAAAAGTGAAAAATGAGGGGCGTAACCATAGAAGTTCCTTAAAGGAAACTTAAATACATATGTACATTTACTCACCTTTTATAATTAGTTACATTTTCCATAAACACATTGCTGCAATTGCAACCCTGATCACCTTCTTTGTTTCTTTATTCGGGTTCGCACGTTTTATAAACAGCAGAACGACTAGACAAATCTTTAATCAGCACGTGCTAGAATTATCCAGATGAATTGTTTACAGTCCTTTTATCCATCACGTGAACTACATGAGGAGGAGTTGTTCTGTGTATAGAAGGGCGACGTGTGATCGACACGTACTACACTGTTGCCAACCTAGTTATTGTGGCTCAGGAAGCAATGAATCCCGTACGCGCTGAACAATTTATTGACGAAATAAAGAAGAGAAAAGCAAAAGCAATTTGGGATGTGTCATCCGAGGAATACAAGGACAGAAATCAAAAGAATCTTCAGTGGATTGAAGTATGTAGTTTATGGGATGCGCAGCCCATCTTCTTTTCCGTCTTTTCTCTCCAATCTGATTATACATAACATCAGTGCTTGAAGTGGAAAATCTGAGGAAGTGGTATGTTTCAGTACAATTCAGAGTAAGCATGTCCCCCTTAATATTCGGTACGTGAAGAAAGCAATAAGAGGTAGGGGCAGTGTGCGAATTGACGGGGGGGGGGGGGGGGGGGCCGGGGTTTTTCCCCGTGACAAATTTTTTCCCCTTTGGAGAAGAAAATTTTCATCACTGACAGGGATAACTTTTCCTCCCTTGCTGCTATTATCGGAGCAATTTTCGTGAACAAACAACTACAAGACATCCGAAACGGTTTGCGTTAGATTTAATGAAAAGGTGAGCTCATGTCTGAATTTCACAACGTGTCGTTTAATTATTATTGTGAACTGGAATTCTTGCCCCCTTTTTCCCTATGCGTCACAAAAGGCGAACATTTTTGTTGTTTACATCAAATTATAAGTGCTTGAAAGGGTGTACTTCCATCCACCTCCTCAACCCTGACATTAATCAAGAATTGTAAGAACATTGATATTTACAACTTAGTTCTCAGAACATTTTTTTTTTAATTTCTGGCTTAAACAATACATAAACGCATTCTCATTAAACATATCTATTTTATCGAAAATAGGTAATTCTACAAATCGAAATCAACAGGTCGGGCGCGGACCCTGCCCGACCTGCTTCCCCCCCCCCCTCCGACTACGGCCCTGTCGGGAAGGGTGGGAGTCGGGCTACTCACAGAAATAAATGTCCATAGAAATTATACCAGCCCCTGATACTACTGGTTTACCACACAATATAGTGGAGCTCATATCATAAGAACCGTCGATCCAGCAGCCGGTTTTCTACCATTTGCGGTTAAGCAAACATCACCCACAGCCAGAAAGATTCCACCAAGAAATTTTCTTCGGCGTTGCTACTTTTTGAATGCAGATGGCAAAACTTGAATCCTCTTCCTCCCCTTGAATGCTCATGCTTACGTACTTGAGTGACCTCAGAGAATGAAGAAAGAAAAAGAAAGGTAAGACAAGAATATTGAAGAAACAAGTGGCAGCGTTTGGGTTGAAAACCGCAAAAACTGTAGGAGGTTCTCTCCAGATGTTTGTGGGTTTGAGCTAAACAAAAAGAGTTGACCAAAGGACGTTATGTTTTGGACCCTTCTTCAGCTACAACCAGATGGGAACAACATGGCGAATGAGAAACTTTCAGACATATCTGAACTTGCCACTAAGCAAGCTTATGCAAGAAGGGTTTAAGTGCATACCGAATATTATTTTCTTCTCCTGTTCCAAAAGTCATCCCAAAATGAAACATGCACTAAAGATAGATTACATTTAACTATATAATATACTTTATTTTTAAAAAAAATTGCAGATACTCTTTTTCATATATCGGAGGTCAAAGTTTACATCATGTGACCTTGAAATGAAAATGCGATATTTTTCTGTAATACTATTCTTTATCAAAACTCTATTCTTGTAGCTTCAAAATAAGCCCAAGATGAATGTTCTACCACAAATAGAAGCCAAGTTATGACTTTTTTGTTGTTGACCGCGTACGTATATTTTTTTTTACGTTTTTTCTCATATGTGCAACGTTGCTGTTTTAATACCGTGTATCACTGAGGGCTAATATTTTACATATGTCATCTACATACATGATACCTATTTTACATCCTACGAATTTTCATGCAAATCCGAGAGGGTTGGGCTTGAAAAGTCCCTTTTTGTGGTGATTTGGCGTGGAATTGCCTTTAACGAAAAATACTGCTACAGAAGCTTTAAAAAGGTAGATTTAAATTAAACGGAATAGTGTGTTATGCTTGAATAGCGACATGTTCTGTGTACATCCACCACCTCGTCACTATCAGTTTCACTTTCCACTTGCTCACCACTCCCGCTGTTACTTGTCCTGATTGGAATTTGGTTCCTACAAGCCAACTTGTATTCAGTCTGCAGGGGTGGCGGTTTTTCTACCATCTTAATTGCTTTCTGCTGGTCTTGCAGCATTGTGTTTATATTTCTAATTCATTGTAATCTTGTAGACCAGTAGTTCTTAACATTTTTTTTGAATCACGGACTCATTTAAGAATACGATGAAATCTATTAACCTCCTGCTGTGAACCAGCTCGTAAGTAGTAACATAACTTTGCATGCAATGTATAAATGTAGTTTATTTTATGAAAATGGATTTATATTTATTGTAAAGACATATAGTCTGCCACTATGACAGTGTTTCATTATCTGATTCATGAACCTGTGGTAGCTTTCGTTCAGAAAATTCACTCCCGACGCAAGCTAGAGTAATTCCAAGTAGTCTGATTGGTTTTTCACAACACTTACACAATACCTACTGAACCCCTTGAGATCCATCCATTGACCAAATAGTGGTCTCTAAACCCTAGCTTAACCTAGCTTAAAGACCCCTGCTTTAGACACACACATTCACATCGAAACTCTCGCTCTCTCTCTTGCAGAGGGAATGTTGTGAGTACATGGTACAGGACACCTCTCACCGCTTCAAGGACTGTAACTACGCTGAGAACAAAGAGACTGACAGGCCAGTTTAATTTGGCACTTTGGGAACATTCAGTGCAAGAACTGCCTAAGTCCATTGCACTTGTAAATAGGGTGTTATTTGTCACTGAAAAAGGTAAGGAGGAAAACAATGTCAAGTAAACCCGTACCTATTGGAGTACTGAAACGTAAATACACTGGTTTTCCCTTCCTATCAAATACTGGCAAGTGAGGTACCAAGGAAAACATACGAGGTGCCAAGGAATTTCCCCCCTTTCCTATCGTACAAATGACACCCTGTCTGTAGATAGTAACTATCATAGCTCCAGTTCCCAGTGTCATCCCGACATGGAAATTTATATCCCGTACAGACAGCACCACGTATATATTTTTTCAAAGTTAGCAACCCTGCTACACGAAAAGTAGACATCACTGCTGGCTATTATTGTATAGATATACTTTGCTCCTCAAGTACTGCTAACTGTCCAAGTTTCATAAAATTTCAAAATGGTGAGGTCAACATTTCCATTGTTAGTGTGATTTGGCATGGAATGACCTACTATCTACAATCACGGGAATCTGTTGTAACACTTAGATTTCTTTTCGTATAATAAGTTCGTGTTTAAGCTGAAAATGTAATAAAACACACTTCGCTGCCTATTGTTGTCTACAAGTGCACATACACTAAAACCTTGTATATCCGCAACGAATTAAAAAAAGTAAATTTTCGTCAGTTTCAAAATATATCGTATGCAAGTGAGTGTGTCTAATTAATTCTCCCCGGTGTAAATGTGCAGTGTTGTACTGTATATGTACCTGTACTTCAATAGTTCCGTCAAGTCTGGATAAACGAAGTTTTAGTGCATTTGTATTACTTTTCACTAAATGATCTGTGGTTTAGAAACACCTGGCGCTTGACATATCGGGAGGAATGACGCGATACCACGTGGTGGCCACGTCATGATCAGTTACCAGAGAACATTCTCATCTCTTCTCAGCACAGTAGAGGGGAACCGTTGTCGTTCATATGTAAATATGGTAGCATAAGCCAATTTAATCGTGAGCAAGCGGTGGGGTCCCGGAGAGCGTTTACCAGTATTTCGGAAACATCTGCACTTTCTTGTACCACGGTATCAAACGTATGCCAAGTCGGCCTGAGCTTGCGAAGCCTAAAGGGCATAAATAAAATTCAAATTCAAAACATATAGGGTACAGCAATTTCATGTAATTATTTGTGGGAAAGAATTCTTCGATTAGAATTATCCCACAGAAAGACAAGACTCTTGCATTTTACTTGTTAGATTGTTTTAATTCGAGCAAATATTTATTTTGACTTCTGTAAATTCCTAGTTCCGTTTTTTTTGTAAAAAAACAAAAAAAAACAAAAAAAAACCAAGGTGATAATTTGCTAGTTGTACCTGCAGATTCCTTATTGTAACATATTATATTAGAACCTAATTAACAATTAGGGAATTCATATTTAGAATTTGCACTTTGCTCTGAGTAGACATGATGCTGACACAGTACTGGCATAGGGTAAAAATTAATTATACACGTTTATTAAGAGCCAATGACGAACTATTATTTGTTTTAATAATTTTAAATATAATAATGAAATAGACTGTCGTAAGTTTCATTTTCAAATATATATGTACATGGGATACACAAGTTGGCAAACATAGCAGCTGTCTAGCACAAGTCCTCTTTGTCCATCTCCCCCTCCCATTATGTGAACACGCCTTCGGATTGCCGCATTGCCGCATTTTTGTTGTGTTTGTGAAGTTCATGTACGCCTGTCTTTGTATTCTCATATGTAAGTGCCTTTTTTCTACCTTGCATTCTCATATATATGAACAAACGCACGTTAGTCAACCAGGATTTGAACGCGGATCGTCAAATTAAGAAGCCAAAGTGTGAACCTTTTCTCCATTCGTGATGTGATAATGTTCATTTTCATCACACCAGGGTCAACATCTTGCATAAAATAAAATATTAGTAAAGCTCAAATGGAACACGTCAAAAGATTAATAATCCGCAAAATTTCTTCACTAGGTGACGGCACTTGTCATGCCGTGTGCTCGCCTCGTGGACAGCCGCACTTCTGTTTACACCTTCTCTGTACGTGAGATTTACCATATGACCACCCAACGGAGACCAATGTACAGTGCATAATATTGCGAATTATTAATTCTTTCTGTGCTTTGTCTGAATTATATTCATAATGTGATAAGTTATTAATTAATTTATTTATAGGTCGAAGACGAGCGCGCTATTTATCCCTCTAGGTGTCCCAATTTACTGCAGACTTCCACTTTCATTGGTTAGTGAAAGATTGTAACTGTAGATCGTAAAATTTCAGCTGAAGTTTGATGAAGAGCTAGATCTATTACCAAATTATTCAGCTCACGATTCAGAATAAGATTGTAATGAGTCGAAAGTTTTTGGTCGCGAACGGATTAGATTTTTCTGACCCTTACGATAGGATAAGTAATTTCTGTTTATTATTCTACCCTTTCCTATTAAACCTGTGAACATAATTATACTTTTCATGGTTTGATACTTGTCAATAGACTATTGGTATTCTAAAAAGACATTCCTTATACGGAGCCCAGATATCTAAATCACATGCATGTGCCAATGTATTCATGGTACTTTTTCAAAAACTTTTTTTTTTCCAAATACAAGTATTTTCTACATATATAGCAAAAATTCTCTGTATTGTTTATGCAGTCTGAATATAACACAGCGAAATTGCTTTGAAAACTATTCTCTGAAGCGTACTATTCACAAGAGAGTCAAAATTCTATTTATGGTGCACGTTAGAACATCCTGATAGTACGTACTTGAGAAGAGATAGTGCTTTCAGGCTTCTACAACTAATACTTGTTTCTGTAACACAAAATACTTTTTCATGTAGATAGCCCACTAAACAATTTACACTTCCAAGCCACTTTTATTCAGAGAGGAATGGAAGGTTCAGGAAAGGGCTTTAAATTTCGTATGATAGTAGTCTTGAGAAACTACGTAACTGGGTTGTTCTATTGTACACAGTATTCTAGTCCAGAATAAGCATTGAGGTACATCTATCAATGTTCATTTGTTTTTTATTGTCTTCGTATTGTCTATCGTATTGCTTATTATTTATTAGAACTCACAATATTGAGTTACTGAAAAAGGAGTCTGAGGAATTAAATGCTTATGTCTTAACATTATTAAATATTTAACTAAACGTTAATTTAACACTTCCATGAAATTGAATTGACAAATAATGGTTTGCTTTCAGAACTTATGCAGTCAGTACTCGGCTTTTTATTATTATTGGTAATGGTTTATCAGGATTTAGAAGTCAGTAAATCCAGAATTCGTATTTTTATTGTAGTACTTATTATTTTTACATCAGCTTCATATATATCTTTGAAAATATTTAATTCTAGTATCTAGTGGGAGGGAAAATCTCTGACGTCACGCTGTTGGCATAATGCCGCGTCGCGCTGTGTTGGTAGCGTGATAGGTAGAGTGTCGCTTACTATGTGGGAGGCCCGGGTTAGATCCTCGTTCAGGCTGTTTTCTACTTTAAAAAATCCTATGTACTGATGTTTCTTATTAATAAATGGTTCCTTGCAATTTTAGACGCAAATTCTACATTGTTATGATCTTTAGCATTATACATGTTTCATGAACATGTAATGCAGAGCGAGAGATAGCGAGGGAAGGCGGGTGAGTGGTCAGGTTAGATGTTAATGTTAGGAATGGGAAAACCAACATTACACTCAACTGCAATTTAATTCCAGTGACATGTTCTTGGACACATGAGAAGAATAGGAGTAATAGGTAGTTGCTGTGACGTTAGGAATTTTCTCTCCCTGCAGATAAATGTTTTAATACTGTAGATTTCTGAAGTACGGACACAAATAACATTGCCATGAAATAGAAGCAATATTGCATTGTAAAAGTGAAATCATATGATCAAGATTTCATAAAAATGGTATAAGATTGATTTGCCATATACGTTATATGTTATACTTATTCTGAAACACCTTTGAAAAGCTATGAATTGTAGAAACTATTGAGAAAGTTATTAATTATGTATTGAATACACTTCATAATAATAACCTTTGTGGCTCCTTCCTATGCATTTCCTGGTTTTCTTCGAATTTACGAAGAAAGAACGTGAAAATTAGGACACGTTTTCTTTTTAAAAGAAGTATTAGTAAAGAATTTTATAAAAGCGAATACTTATAGGTATTACCTTGCATTGTGCATAAGTTCCGAAACTTAATATATGCTCATGTATGAAGACAGAAATAAAAATGTTATGTACAAGAAACGTGTTAAATTGGTTACCTTATTATAACAGACATGTTAGTAGGTTCGTATTCTGCTGTTTTGAAATGTGGCCATATGTTGTAAATTTCATTAAAAATTACCAAATGTGTATGTCAATTGTTTGGTGTGATTCTGGGTGAGTTATGGGATCTTATTGAGTTGTATCTGAATATACAGGGTATAAAAAGACCTCGGGGGAAAAAAAATCTTTAGGTGATTCCCGACATCGAAATTCGTAAAAAAGTTCCTATGAACATGGGTGATGATAAAATACGTAAAGCACACACCGCAGTGTTGTAAACTACGGATAAGACAAAGGTTTTCGTGATCTTATACAAACCACGTATTTTTCTATATCATTTCGTGTCGTATCCGTAGTTTGCAACACTGCGATGTTTGCTTTACGTATTTTATCATCACTAGGGCATGACAAATGTCCAATATCACGACGTGGTGCCGTTTAAAAGCATTATACTACATTGGCAACACTAACAACCCGGTAACATCGTATTTTCACTCGGGATATACACCATATTGTTAGAAACAAATTTCCAGAAACGAGATTTTCGTTCAATGTGCCATTTCTAATTTATTGAGAATTATTTATTCCTATTGTAAGACGTCGACTTTGGGCCTCAAGTTGTAAACGCTGTATCTCGAAAACGAAGCGGAATTTCACCCATGTTCATAGGAACTTTTCTACTTGCTTTGATGTCGGGAATCACCTAACGAAGTTTTTTCCCCGAGTTCTTGTTACACCCTGTGTAAAGGAATTTGAAATAAATATCTTCACATTTGTATTTGTGCTGAATTTGCAAATGTCACAAAATTCCCAACGTTTACCCTATTTTTTCAATATTTATAAATATAAAAACAAACGTTTAAGATTATTTTATCTTAAGTTTCGTATTTCACAGGGTTCAAAAGTTTTCGTTGTTTTTAATGCATTCGCTTCAAAAAACTATATTTTATGTATGTATTCGGGGCGTAATATTGCAATATTGTAACAGAAAATTACAGTAAAATAACAATGTGCAGTATATAAATACAATACTATGTAGTACTGCTATTACTACAACTATTTTAGTAATGTGAATGTTGGACGGTTTTCGATTCTTGAGATTTGTTAATGGAAGCTTTCTAAAAATATTTATGTTATGCTCATATGATTTTTGTTTCTTCCAGCGAGGAAACGGAAGGTGTACACTTGAGAGATGAAGGGGCACAAAGAAGAAAAGAACGAGATAGGTGCAATTTGACAGCTGTAACAGATAGCAATGAAATAGCCAATAATAAAAACGTTTCAACCAAAAATGATTTAGTGACAAATTTTGTTTTAAAGTTAAGATATGAAGAGAAGAAAAAGAAGAACCAACGTTCGTGTGAACATTGTAATAAAGTTCTGAGTAGTCCTCATCGGCTTAAATTGCACATGCGCAGACACAGTGGTGAGAAACCATTCTTCTGTTCTGAATGCAATAAATATTATTCAGAGAAAGGAAATTATAAAAGGCATTTAAAAATCCACTCAGGCGAAAAGACGTTTACGTGTCAACATTGCAGTAAAAAGTTTCTTTTTTTGAACCAATTGAAGGTTCATATAAAAAAAGTACACACAAGTGACATTCCTAGTACGTGCAAACATTGTAATAAATCTTTCGTAAACTGTTCAGAATTAAAATGCCATTTAGCCCTTTCACACATTAGAGAAAGATCTTTCGAGTGTCCATTTTGCAAAACGAAATTTTTGGAGAAAGGACACCTTAAGAGGCATGTACGATCTCATATGGGAATAAAGCCATTCCTTTGTGATCAATGTAATAAACAGTTTAGCAGTCGTACGAGTCTAAACATACATGTAAGATCGCACACAGGGGAGAAGCCATTTGTCTGTGATTTTTGCGGTGAAGGTTTTTCATCAAGAGAATACTTAAAAGTGCATATAAGGACGCATACAGGGGAAAGGCCATGTGTATGCAAGATTTGTCACAAGCGTTTCACACAGCATTCGAGTTTAAAGACTCATTTGAAATTACATACCGGAGAACAAGAGAACGGAGTTTCAGAAAAGGAACAACTGACTCACCAAAAGGAGTAAAGATGGGTAGGTCCACTTAATGTTTATTCACATACAGAGCTGCAGGGGAAATCTTTTAATACATTGAAGTCACTGTCGACTTAAGCTCTTACTGCGTACGCCGTCCTTCTTTCATGGACAATGAAAAAAACTAATAGCTCTTACTTGAAAGAAACAATTTTTACCATTCTTTTGCGTTGAATGTAATAAATATTACGCCTAGGAATGAAATTGGAAGGTATTTAAAGATCCATTCAGGGGTAAAGACTCATCTGTCAAAATTACAGTATAAAGTTTTTCAACCAATTGAAGGTTCACATTAGGGGTGGGCGGAACCGGGTACCGAGAACCAGATCCCAAAGGAACCGGTTCTCGAATCCGGGTACCCGATTCTAAGTTTTGGATAATAATACCAGGTTCAAAGATCCTGATCCTCGTTTCTAAGATCCAGATCAGAATCTAAAATTTTCTGAGAAGAAATGGATTTTCGGTTCTGAGAAAGGGTCTGGAATCTGGATTTAGGTTCTTGTAAACCATTAATTCTTTCATTGAAGTTCAAGAACATGTGTTTTTCGTTCGGAAGATATTTGTCAAGGAGGCCAGTCTCGATTGGTATCAAGGCGCCATCTGAATGTTTTCGTAGAGAATGAATTCGATCCCTACTCATGTCATGTTGGCTTTGTGGTAGACAAATACAGAGAGTGTGGGGTTTCTCGTGGTCCTTCCGTTTCCCCATTATGACGCCACCTTTAATTTTAGTCTTTGGCTATAGAAAAACATTATTTTGACTATATTAAAGGTTTTCAAAGACAGAAAATCCAATGCTGCAGATATTGATCACATTTGACCTTGCATAGTAGATCTTCAGCGTCCCCAATGTGGCGGCCATCTTGCATTTCAAAGCTCAAGAAATGGGAAAATCGTATTTTTCATCAATATCTGTAACATGAGGGTGTATTACCAATATTCTAAGCTCTGTAAGCAGAAAATTATTTCCGTAGCTTTCTTTTACCTTCAAACTATATACATAATGTAAGGCGTGGAGAATCTATATATAACAGCTTATTCTTTTTCTAATATCAGTCGCTTTAATGTGTCATTGCAAGTTGGTGTTTGTGAAGAAAACCAAATCCCATAATTATCTTACAATACTATAATTTTTATTGGTATAATTACGTATATCAAATAAAAAACAAGGTTTTAAACATATTCTTGTTTCTTCATACTGTCTGTGTTACAGTCTTTTAACAGCTCAGATCGCGTCCGCCGAGATGCTTTCCATCTTTTAATGGGCGACGTCTTAACCTGCAATTCGGACGGCTTATAATCAAAGCTGTTTTTGTCTATTCATATTTGGTGTTACAATATATTGACATGTCCTTGCTTTTTAATTTATAACATATTACTCTCGAATGTAAGTTTATGTAGCAGTGCACGCACCTTACGATATTAATGTATTACGATTCGACCTGTGTTTAGTACCTGCATTTATGACAATTCGTTATCCTTACACCGATAAGTCCCAGAGATGGCGCACATGTTTGTCATTTGTGAACTAAAACTTATTATCATCAAGACATTACAAGTAAATCTTTGATTTAATCTGATTATAGCAGTTTAGATGGAGAGACAGTTTAGCACATCAGAATAAGTATATTTATTTATTTATTACATTTTGTATATCAACAATCGTTGTAACTTATGTAAAATAACGACCCTCTGGGTCTGTAACTTTTC
This sequence comes from Lepisma saccharinum, assembly GCA_022664845.1. NCBI lineage: Eukaryota > Metazoa > Arthropoda > Insecta > Zygentoma > Lepismatidae > Lepisma > Lepisma saccharinum. The sequence continues at coordinate 33,897 of JAGDQP010010559.1, read as the reverse complement.
ACCGAACTACCGTTTCTCTGGTTAGGAACGGATCTTGTGATATTGAAATCTCTTCTACCGTACACCGGAGCAGAGGGATTTTTACGGAAGACGAGGGATAGATTCTATGATCCGGAAATCTCTTAGCGGATAAATTTGGCATCCCACTTTGTCTTGCTTGTACCTGAAAAGAAGGATTCCTGTACATGACTGTCTATTTGCGAGGGATGTAGTTTGTGGTCCAGTAATCTGTCCTGGATTTCCTGAAGCAAATGAGACGAGGTTGTGAACATCAGTCCAAATATGAGGCGTTGCAACAGAAGTACTCAGACGAAAGAGCTCGATAAAGAACTCTTTTCAGCATACAGACGAGCAGTTTTCATATCGAGTAATGTGGTTTGCTTGTTTTCAGGTTGCAATAACATATCTGCTGATAGATTAAGTCGCACTGTTTGTTTGAAGTGGGAAGGTACTTCTTGATATGGCAGTTTAGTTTGTAGAGTACTTTCAGTTTGCTTCAGTCCCATGGTAGAAACTGGTGGTTTACGAAGTGGTTTGGTTATTGACAGTCGCATCCTGGAAAAGCATCAAGGCAGCGTAGTGCGATCCTTGCGTGCCAAGCTTTGATGATGTGTCTTCGAAATCTGAGTTGTCCATGCCACCCATGGATTAGTCACTCTGTGAATGTACCTGACATGGATGTCTCTCCATCCTCACACGACTCAACTGCATACTCCGTTAGTAGACTGCGAGAAGACTTTACGCTATGACAGCTACTGCAAGCTCCAATTCTGTTGAGTGCAGTTATTAGTGTTCTGCTGCGATCTCTTACATAAATCGCGTGTCCCACCATCATGTGTAGCGGTAACTTTCCTTTATGCAGCATATATACACGCATTTGAAACAGGCAATAAAGCCGTGTGCTCTTCTTTCGATCATTGTTCCAGTTTTCAGTACATGTTTCTCCTGATTACATGTATGCTGATGATGTCTCTTCAGGAGTCTGAAGGAGGTCCTCGAAGTCAGTCGGGCTGCATTTAAAGAGCTTGTGTTTTGGAATGTTGAAGAGAGTAGCGAAGAACGTGATGGAAGCAGCGGACATAGCATTACTTTTCCACGATTCTTTCAAATTGGCATTGTCACAGAAACTGTCCTGTAGGCCAAAGTTCACATCCATAAGAAGTTTTCGCAGTTGTCATACTCCATCTTTTATAGTGTCGATATTTTTAAGTTTTGCAGCCAGTTCTGCAGTAGTTATTGAGGAGGAGAACACTAAATCCGAACAATTCACTCTAATATTTGAAGCAATAGTGATGGTTTCTCCACAGTGCGAGATCAGTAGTTACTTCATATCACAATTTTGAAAAGCACATTAACCAACTCTTCGCCTCCTTCCAGTAAGCTGGTACTGACATTAATGATGTCGCTCAAAGTACAAATGTCTTTTTTGTTAAGTAACTGATCGATAAGGCTCGAGAGAATAGGACACGCTTTATGTTGGTTATGACTGTCTTTTCTCTTGGCGGGATTTCGAATTCACGATAGTATTTTATGATGTATAATCGCCGACAGATTGAGTGGCAATACAAATCAGCTGCAAAGATGGCTTTCACAGAGTCCTCCATGTTATCTCTCAAGCAGTCTACGATTTGGATATACACATCATCCTGGCTGTACTTTCCTGCCGTTATTATTGCAGCTACTATTCTGAAATTCTGTACTATTCTGAAATTCCTTTTTAATTTTTTGTTCGTAATGTGTCCACATATCACGCACGGTAATAATTTGGGGTCCTTGTGAGTACTCGGAGGAGTACGTGGAGTGATGTTGCTACGGGTGGAATGCTTCTGAACAGAGAAATATCTTGTCTCATGCGCAGTTGAAGGTTTTTCCTCTCTTTCTTAATTACCTTCATTTTGTTGCTGTGTATGTAATTCTTGTAACATTTGTTGGTGTTGTGATGTTTTCACATTAGTTGCTTCCACACTATCATTTTTAGAGATGCTTCTGAGCCATTTGGTAAGATCATCATTACGGATTTCTGCCGCCCGTTTACACTTTCGCGTCCATTCTGTGCACTACTGAATGGTACATTGTCATCTTTTTGACATATAATACACAATCTTGAATTGAATATAGTCACATCCTCTATCTCCGAAGTAAACGAAACTACTTTTGCATGTGATTGTCATCCTGAATATGTATCTGTCATAAAACAGTAAAAAGAAAAGAAAACCATAAGTTTTTAAACATGGCAACCAATTTTGACATTTTTAAGATATGTACATTCCTACGATATGTCTGATATATAAGACTTTACTAAGATATATACAGTCTTAAAGGACCATTTCCTTTAACTTGGCACAAGAACGAAGTTTCGAATTTCATTACATGATGAGATTTTGCCGTTTCTGAGAAATATAGCATTTCCGCGTGCACGCCATATAGAATTTCAAATTTGTCCGGGTTGCCACATGTCTATCCAAGTTGTTTTTCAATGCTAGACATGTTTCAAGGCTTAGACATGTCTTAGCTGGATCAGAAGAGAAACCTAGTCCACCTAAAAATTGTTAGGGTCGTACGGCCAGGTACTGGACTGTAATAGGGAAACTATTATTTTGTGTATGTTTTTTGTAGCCGAAGGCTTAAATTCAAGATTGCTCCATATTGGGAACACGTACCACTTGATGAGTGAACACTTCGATGATTTTGCAAGAATAGACACCTATGAAATAAACGCAAGTGAAAAAATCCTTGGACGTTTAGTTGCAAACGGTTTGCCTGTTGAAAGACAGGATTAAATCGCATTATTTGCCTAATGTGATTAAGGAAAACAAGCTTTGAGGCAAGACTACCGACTCTGTATTTAACACTCCTGGATCTCCTAATGGGAAGCGATAACACATCACTGAGCACTATAATTATTATTTTCGTTTTCTGGCGTTTCGGATGTATGGCCGTCTTCAGTCATAACTTGTCCACTAAAAGGAATAAAGCGTCCAGACCTCATAAGCGTACCATCCCAACGTCGATTAAGTGTACTCCTTCGTTCTTGTTGTCTATTATTATTATTATGTAGTTAAACATTCATAGTAAGTTATGTGCAGTGCCATACATAGAAGTACAAGAAGTGTAGAATCCTGTCTGCAATGGTATATTATGACATATTTTACTAAAGAGAGTTACTTTAGTCTGAAACGTCTTACGGTAGCACTCGGAGAAAGAGAAACAGGCAGGCTTTTTCGTATCTCAGTTACGGTGGTCAGTTTCGACCAAGATTCTAACTTACGATCTCATCTCCAGACCTCCCAAGTCCCCAGGGACATTACTTCGTTACACAACAATTCAGTTTATCCATATCCCTTGGTGCTTTTTTAGCGGTTGCCGTAAGTTTAAGGCCTCATTAATTTCGTGGTGGTTCAAAATACGGTCACCTATTTCCATATATATTTCAAACATTTACTGTGCATTAATGCCTAGCAATAACACGATGGGATTTTAACACATTAGGGGAGAGTCTGATTATGTAGTGTACAAAACAGGACTTGAATATCACTTGTCCCTTTTGTGATATACGATTTCACAAATCCGCCTTTTTGATAATTAAAAAAAATCGTATTTTGAGCCACATGTAACAGCATTTGTGTGATACTGTGTTTGTAATAATGTGTCCGTATCAGGGTTACCTTCTTTGGAGGATTACATGTGCAACATCAGGCACACCAGATAGGCCAGAATTTTATAGTAGTATTTTGGATTTTTTAAGTCAACAAGCTGTGAATCTTTTGATATAATGCTCCTTGGGTGGAGATCTGTTGGATGTGTAAATATCACTTGACTGTGATAAATAGTCCCAATGTTATTGAGTCTAAAAATCGGTTTCGACGTACATTGCTCAGAAGTGGGTCACATTTTCACCTTCTACAGGCTATGAAACTGGAGCTCTTTCTCGGAGAACGTCATATTTTGAATGAAACTCTTCCAGACAAGATTGACCCATCATACCAAAGTGTTGCGAAAGCCCAGACTTTGACCTGGAAACTTTCCCGATTGGTGACTAAACTGACAAAGAATGTCCAATTGGTGTTCCCCAACAAACTTGGCTAATGATGTCTCCGGTGACCTTGGCAGCATGCGATTTTGCTTTGTCCTGTAACAATGACACATCTGTGAGAACACAGTTGCATTGATCGGCCAGGTGGCAACAATTCGTGATGTACGATACACCGAATAATCCACCAAACACAGCATAATCTTCTGTTGATGCAGTGGTGGTTTTGGTTGTTTAGGAGGGGTTCGGGTGGTACTAATCAGGCACCTTGGAGTATCGTAAAAAATGCACTAGTTATCGCAGGTCAGCACTTTGTGCAGAAAGAGATTCTACCCCTAACTAGGGTGACCATGATATTTTGAGTTGAAACCGGGACAAATTCTGGATTTTAAAAAGTCATGAAAAATGTAAACCAGGTCAGTGAGTAAATTACGTTCCTATTATCTAACTTAGATAATAATACATTTATATTGTAACATAATATATAAAATTATAAGCACAGTACAGTAGTACATGGTGCCTCCGCTCTCTTCTTTGCCTAGTCCGAATCCTTGATGTTACACTGGGAGAGAAGTTGACTGTTCAACTGACGAATGCTTTAAGTATTTAACAGAAGAACCTATTTTATTAAGAACAGATTTATTCTTCACTAGTTTTTCATAAAATTCACTGTAGCTGTCTGTGAAGTTTACCCGTACTAGTAACATAAATTTCATTGTTGCAACTTGTAAGGAAGATTTTTCACTTGTTCATATGTAGTTCATGATTGAACAACGCTCGGCAGGAATAGTTGTACCAGGCAGGCATAACACCATTTCTACTACGAAGGACATCATACTTTATATTTCCCTCCTCTAATTTACCAAAAACTTGTACCCATCTGTCCAATAAAGAAAGGTTGTTTTCTTTCCAATTTTTATGGAGTTGTGTTACAATTTCTTTTGCACACTGCCACTGATTAAATAGTCGTGTCTCGTCGTCTGGACCAGATAGCATATTACCTTTCACCAGGTTATTAGGAATACTGGAAATGCTGTGTCGAATATCAGACCAACTGGGTGTATTCTGAAGGAGAACCCATTGAAATTTATCAGCTTCGCCATAGTTACTTTCCCATTTTGCAAGGTATTCCGCTCAAATGCTATAAAATTTGTCAACAGTGACTAAGAAATCTTCACTCTTGATATCACCAAAATATTCCAAAGATTCCAAACGGTCTGCAACCTGTAATGTGGCACGAAACCTCTGTTGCTGATACATCATCTATATCATTCGAATTGTGTCTTCAAGTACCTGAATTTGATCAGTCACAAACATTAACTAAAGTTCAAAATTGGAATCATTAAATAGTGTTTTTAAGACAGCGGGAGGCTTTTCTTGCGAAAGAAAATAAGAGCGCAGCCCAGCAAATGTATCTAAAATTTTTAGTGATGGCCCTAATAACAAAGAACTAGTGTTTCCATGTTGTAGTAGTTTCACGTACTCCACACCAGCAAAAAACTTTTAAGTTCTTTTACGCGCACTGTGTAAACGTGAAAGAACTTGTGCACTTTCACTACTAAACTTTCAGTATCATAAGGAAGGATACCAACAACTGTTTGCAAACAGTTATGTGCGTCACAATCTATGCCAAAGAGATCTTTATCCAATTTTGTTTGAAGCTTTTGCCACACATTATTTTTACCATGTCTATTGACATCGCGAAAGTTCGTGTTGGTATTGTCAGTACAAAGACCTACAACTTTATCTTGCAAATTATGTATTTCAATTACCTTTTCCAACAGTGAACATTGGAGTTCAGAATTTTCAGAATTTTAGAGACGTGAATTGTAATATTTTAGTGTTTATACCAATCTTGGGAACAAAAAATCTTAGTAAGACAGGAAAAAGTTTTTCAGATTCCTAGTTAGAAGCGTCAATACTTAGCGTAACACTTGGACAAGATTTCAGATCATTACCAACATCTTCCAAAGATAACGGCGCTAATACATTACACACAATTGCTTCACATTTTGTCCGAGCCGCAGAATATTTCGGTTCGTAAAGCTTTTTTATTAACTTAGATGTACAATCACTTGATCGGAAACTGTGTCCGTGTTTCATGGTATGATACGCAAAAACTCCTTCAGTAGGAAGAACTGTTTCGTCTTGTGCTTATCCTTATCCGATTTACCAGGAGACGTTCAACTTTTTTGTCCAATAAAGCCTGCAATTTAATTTCTGCACTGACATCTGAAACAGTAATACTCTCATCTGACGGGTAACAATCTTTCTTATCCTCGAGGAATTGGTGATGACTTGGATAAATGTCTGCGTTGAGTGTTTTGGCACCAAGATGTAGGCAGTTGTATTGGTGTTTGGTTAACTTAGCATCGAGAAATAATGCAAGCGCCTCTTCTTTGGTGTACGGTTAGGGTGAAATGCTCTGGTCCTTTGCGCGCATAAACGCTTGTCTCATCTTACGAGCTCTAGTCGGAGTTGTTTGTCACCTCACGAAGTACTTTTGCTGCATCTTATTGTCCTGATTCCCGCAGACTCATTTTGGCAGCAAAGGCCAGTTCCGATGTACTTGCAGATGTGCGTAAATCTTCCGTTTTCCTCCGTTTGGTTCTGTCACTAGATTCTCTGCATCTTTCGATGGACGACCGCCAGGATTTGATCGACGTTCCATCTGTCTCTGGACTGTAAACGTCAGTCCTCCATCAAGCCATTCTGTATGTGTCTTCAGAAAGATGTTATGATTTCTGCCACTCTTATCCAGTTTCTGGTACATTTGGCTGCAAAACCTGGACACAGTTCTTCGAATGTCTTCGCTAACATGGGCTGGGTGATCACCAAGGTCCAATTGCGTCAAAACCCAGGTCTGGACATGCCGTGTTTGCTCCCTCTGACAATGTCCTTTCATTTCTCTCATTTTCTCATAGAGCTGGATGCGTCTCAGCTTCATGATGAACTATAGACGTCCTGCAAGTAAAAAGTAAGAATTATTAATTTCGGTGTCCTGTCACCACACACTATCACAAAGAAACATGTATTTCACGAACTCGCACATATTCGCACCTAAACTTTCTGAAAAACAATTCATCCTTGAATTATACTTTCAGGCCATTTCAACAACTCTGCTGGGGAACGCTGGGCACTACACTCAACCTCTGCAGCTTAGTGGACCTTCTGCTGCAACAAATTAGATTTTGTCACATTAACATATTTTGTTCGCGGGAACGTACATATGGCAGATACTGCATAGCCACTTTGGACAGTTGCAGTGCTTGAAAGGTCTGTTGGTGCCATATACAACAAATGTTTCTTGTAACCACATATTCTTAGGTACCAAGCCATGAACTTGAATGACAAGTACTCTATTTGGCAACTATTTCACAGACGTGTTGACAATGGTTAACTTCCACCCTTTCTAACTCACACATTACATGTTACTCTGTTCATTGTTTGTATATAGTAAACTATGTATATTTCGTAACCCCATACCCTAAACCAGTGGCCTTCTAACGCAATTTTCAAAAAGTGGGTTTTGGCCAGGTTTTTGCTCGTCCTGAACCACTGTGCACCGTCGCCATTGTATATTCGAGAGCATACTCATGATCACCGTTCCACAGCCTCTTCGATCAGTATGCCTGAAGAGGGGCCCCTGGACCTTTCCGTTCAACCAATGGATTTATCTTCCTTTGTGCCGCCGAATCTTAATGTTTATAATATGGTGCGGTATTCATCATCACCGTTTTCAGCACCCTCGAGCGCCACCAAGTTTATCAGTACCGAGTCCAGTTCCACGTCCAAAAGTACACAGGTCCAAACATCAACATCTCAAGGTAATGCGGCTCAAACTAGCACCTGCAGTGCCTTGCCGTACTCTAATACGCCCGCCATTCTGTCGGTACAGTCGTATCCTCGCATGAGTAGTGAGCATACACCTTATCATTAATCACTAGAATACTCTGTTGGTGGACTACCATCTTTGTCGGTATATTTTCGACCCGGCATGTGATCACATCCCTCAATGATATATATACGCTAATACGAGAGAAGAGGTTATCAGCATGACCATTCTCCGAGACACCAATAATAATCTGACTCTGGACCCTCTGGATTACAACCACACATTTACTAACGACCCCGCAATGGAGGATATCACCATCCCACCTGCAATAACCAGCGATCGCCAACATCCAGAGGAGGCAAATAAGAAAAGTAGGGTATCAATTGCCTCCAGTATATATCGCATTCTGGACCAATTTGATCAGATTTCAGAACTAAATGAGCCTATAAATTACAACGCTTACACGCTGTACTGCCCGCCAATACTTCCCCGGGAAGACTGAAAGCCGTCATTATGGCACAAACTGTTTCTACTTTATTTGTGTGCGTCTGTTACCTTATTTTAAAACTACTATTTCAATATGTTTAATGGCTTTTCGTATTATTTCTGTTAACTACACCTTACGTATTTACAATCTATAATGTATCTATTACCTGCAGACCAGCGCAAGAGGAGTGACTCTATTAGAAATAACCTTTAAAAGAAGTTTTTTCTCGACATTACCAAAGTTAACATGCAAAAAGCATTTAACTTATCATTAGCTTCATTATTAGTTTTGGGCTTGTTAAGAATGCCTAAATCTTGCATAAAATCCATAGGAATGTTTGAAGTAGTCCAAAGGGGATTGTATAATTTTTGTAAAATAGGAATCAAAAACTGCTGAAATTGTATATACCATTTAATTGTTAAGCCATCTGCTGCGGAAGCTGCTTTAACGTTGAGAGAATTAAGTGCTACTTTGATTTCATGACTTGAAAAGGGTTTCATTAAACATTCTTGATCTTGCAAAGGAAACATAGAAATATACAGTGTTAATTCCGTAAGTAATTTTTGAACCTGTGATGGTTGAAAAATAGATTGAAATTTTGTTTTCACTGACCTATAAATTTCTGGAGCTACATCACTAGAGTCCGGATTTTTATGCACAAACGAACCCCAAGATATGCATCCAAATATGCACGAAAAATGTAAAAAATATGCATTAAAAATTTAACATATGCACTGAAATATACACTAAGAAAATAAAATTTCAATTTCTTAGAAAAATATCTTACTTTTTAATGACATCTGTTTGCAATGAACTATGAACGTCTACCTTAGGTTTTCTTTTGTAAACCCTCTGCGTTTATCAGCGAGAAACGATTTGTGGATCGAAAAGTTCCTTTCTACATCAGCAGAAGTCACTGATGCATGTGAAAAACACCAAATGTCTTCCTGTGTTAGCTCCTCTTCCAATTCCATGTTTTCACCATTTGCAATGTCACAGATTGTTTTGTTCCCGGGATTTTTGCCTAATACTTGGCCAAGTTTATCTGACGCTATTTTCGTAACACCGTGAGTTTCACTGGACAAAGTCTGCGATAATTCCCGCAACAAGGAGAGTGAATGCTGCAAAGCATTGTTACGGGATTCCAACTGTCTGATAATTTCAGGTATTCTCGAGAAGGGGTTGTGTATGTACTTAATTTTGTTCTCAGTGCCACTTGTCGAGAAACATTTTTGTGAGACATAAATAGCAGCTGCATCATCGGGATTTAGTAAGTCTACAACTGTCTTCACTTGATTAAAGTTATCTGCATAATACGACACAGCTTCTAGCCACGAACTCCATCAGGTTAAAACTGGTTGCGGAGGTAGCGGAACATTTTTCGCAACTTCGCGAAAATACGTACGCGCGATGGAGCTTTCACAAATACTTTCTTTACATTTGATACAAGCGCGTCTACTTCCGGATATTGGCATCTGATTGTTTTTGCTACGCGATGAAGACCGTGTGCAAGACAAGTCAGGTGGACTAATTTAGGATACAACCCTTTCAAACCAGATGCTGCTTTGACAATGTGCGAGGCCGCGTGGGTAACAAAGAGTAAGACATTGTCGTACTCGGTGCGATCTGGCCACAGCAAAGTTAACGAATCATTTAAGTATTTGGCAATCGATAGACACCCATATTTTTTCGTGCTTCAACACTTTCCGAATTTCTCCCATGACTTCATTAAAACTCACAAACACATAGTTTTTACGTAGGGTCGATTCATCAGGCACTTTTTTACCCGTGTATTTTTAAAGGAAACCTCGCAAATTACCATTGCTCAGTTTCCACAAAGGAGTATTAGCACTCAAAAACGCAGAACACAGATTTACATAGAATGCATCACGCGCTGCGCATTCAGCTGGCAAACTAGTGGAAGCGGTAATTAGTTGTTTAGTGCGTGATCTTCTCAAAATGACTTCCTGGTGTCCTGTTGTTTTGACATGTTAAGTAACTTGATATTTCTTCTCTGCCGAAACAGTTTTTTCGCATACCACACAGAATGAAACTGAACCATCTTCTGTGAAGACACTACTTTCAAATTCTTACACGTATTTGCGCAACAATGCTGTCTTACTTGATTTTTCAGGTGGCATGTTAAACAGAACACACACGTACAAAAAAAAACAAAAAAAAACCTACTGAACTACGTAGGTGTATAATCGGATGGGACAAACCGGTCCAAGCAGCTGGCAAGAACGGGATATTCCCATGCAGTGTTGCCAGCAATCGAAAGTGAATTTACCTACACTCGATGGGACCTTATCTTGACAGCCGAGATACGCAGCTTCAATTCGGACCCCTCCGCTTGCGTTAGATAGTTCCTCACGTTACAAACAGAAAACATGACTTAGATCTTTTTAGAGTGCAAGTATCTAAAAACGTCAATACAGTAACAGTATTTAAGAAAGATGCTAATAGATTTAATAGCAACGGTTATCAGAGTGACGTCAGAGATACGGAACTGGAAGGAGGAGGAAAGAAACGAATGAATAGCAGGGAACTTGAGATGCGAGTCTCTTGTAAGCGTTGCAACTGGCAAGATCTGAGATTTTGGAAAGTCTCATGTCAAAAACAAAAGAGCAGTAAAATAATTTGAATGATCAAATGGTTACAATAGTTGTTTATTGCATTCCAAAAATGCCGAGTCATGAGTAACACGTCAAAAACAGATCAAGGTCAAAAAGAGAAGGATTTGATATCATGAGTGTGCTCCAAATAGTTTAACAAGGAACTCGCAAGTCCTTTCAGAAGACATTGAACGCACGACAAGAAGAAAAAAAAAAAGAAGAAACACCAACACACACATTATGACTCATAAGTATACAATACAATGAAGATATTATTCGTGGTAATGTTATTGCATAGCGATTGAATAGTGACGTATCGTCCTTATAGTCAATAATGGGAACTACGTGAAAAATATAACGACTGCTATAGGACATGTTTAAATTAAAATATTATGTTCATTTTATCTTTTCCTCGTCAGCATTTTAACAAAGGGCTCAAAACAAATATAAGTATTAAACAGAGGGCTCGCGCGATCCCTCTCCATTACACCCCTGTTCGAAATGACAAACTGCAGAAGGCACTGGAGCAACTTAAAAAGTGTCAAGAGCATTCCCATTCCCCGAATCAGTACGTAAGAAATCACTAAAATCCTGTTTATATTTTCCCAGAGGAGACACTTGATTTTTTTAAACAATAGGAAATTAATTATAGTTGAAAAAATCGGAAATTAATTATATAAACGAAACATACTCACAGGGTAAAAAGAAAAAGTGAAAATTTATAATATTCCTGTTAATTTGTCATCAATAATCAAACTTTACTATCACGTGTACCGGCTTGTTATGGCATTGCCGCACAGATTATTGGAAAAGGAGAAATTCAGAAATTTAAAGAAATTATGAAAAAATCAAAACCGCGCTCTCACGAAACTTCTGTAAAATTTCTGGAGGTACCAACACTGATTGTAGTCTGTGCTCGTGTATGTGGTAAATATATGGCAAGTCTTTAGCGCGAAATTGAGAATATGAATGAATCGTTATTATTACCTTCTCGGTATTATACCAAACATCTGTAGCGGTCCACCTTGTCCCGGGCATCCACCTGTAATCAAATTCTGAACACCTTTCCTCTTTCCTAATATATTCTATTATTTATAGATATGAGTTCAATTTCATGGCGGAAATCACTCGGTGATTTTGATATAGAATTTATTTACAATAAAATTAAAACACTACAATGAGAATAGATATGTTGACCTCTTGGTCAATCTTAAGTTTCTATGACAGAGCGCTAACTAACATCATACAATTTGTAGTACTTGTCTGTTATATTGAACCTAAAATCCTAACATTTACTATTCAATGACTCTTCTTGATTCCTTATATCGCGGTTTCATAGAAAGTCCAGTAGTAGGATATCGTTACGAATGTGTCATGAAGTTAGGGGGACTACTGGGGAGAGTAAGTAGAGTTCGAGCACGAAACGTTAAGTCGAAAGACAATCCAATAACGTATAACTTTATAAGTCAAGAATTTTATTCACCAGAATCCTTGTCGTGAAGTCGTCTGAGACACTCGTTCGGACTTCGGTGGTGGAATGACATAAAGTTTCTGATGGGTGGGAGTATTTAAGTGAAGGACATGTACCACACCTCGGAAGTTGTGGTCGTATGACAACTCTGTGATTTCTAGCACCTTCCAGTATTGACGTGGTCAAAAACGTGACTTGGATTACTTCGCGTTAATTCCGTTGATGTCATCCTGATATCTTTTTGTTTACTTTGGTTGATAATTATAGACCATTTCTGCCTTGGTGAATTGCACATCTTCCGAGTGATTAGCGTTCTACAGGAAACCCAGGCGGATTTGTGTGGTTTATATTTTGGTAACTTCGCAGTTTGTCAAACCACATTTATCTAGTCAATCTCACCTTCAGTAAGAATTGACGTTCGTTGATGTTACAACAGGCTTCCTGTTGTCTGACTAATTTGCCTTTAGGAACTATGATTAATCACAGCTATCGTTTGTGCAAATTATGACATAGTTAGTTCATCCTGTTTATTAAATCAACCCGAAGATCAGCAAGTCTCCTGACAGAAATGTGAGTCTAAAGCCAGATACATTGTATAATTAAAAATAAAATAAAATAAATAAAATGAAGTCGTAAATATTTGAGAATGAATTTTTTGACTGCCACACTATCCAATGGATAGGCAAACATGTTGATGTCCCCAGTGGTAACACTAGTTAACAAGGTTTTTGTAACATGAGAGAAAACACCTGATCTTAAAGGAACATTTTGCGCTGAATTCGAATATGCATTCAGTTTTTTTCCATCACGTACAGTTTTCCCGCGACAGAGGGATTTTGGGGAAATCCCCTTAAAATTTTACCTTTTTCACATATTTTATACCCCTAGCTCTTGTCGCCTTACGTATGGTAATACAGAAATTATACCAAAGTAAACCTTAATTGATACTTAATAAACCCTCCAAGTTTCATAACAATCGCATTATTCTTTCTAGAGAAATAAATATATTTGTATGTATACTGTGTGTACTGTTTATTGCACCACATAATATTGCTTTCAGAACTCTTGATACAATCATCCAACTTCTTTCAGTTTTCTTAATTCAATCGTTATCAAATATTCCTATCAAATGTAATAGAGTGCAAGAGAAAGAAAGAATGAAATACAGACTCATTGTTTTGTTGACAACAATGAACAAATACAGTCTCAATTTTCCCCTCTCCTTTGCCTCTGCCCCTTTCTTTCTTGTGTTCCTGATACGTGGTGAGGAAGTTTTGTACATTTCCATATTGAAATGTGTTTATTCACTTTCTGTCTTTGCTGCCAAAAGTGATTTCGTGTTTAATCTTAACGGCATTATACCCAGACAAGACCAGAAGTGTGGTTTGCGATCAGTACAATGACAACAAGAGGACGTGTTCATGTTTTAATTCATCAAATAGTTTTTGTTGTATGTGTAGCCAGTTTGTAGTTAAGAGACAGTGTAGATCCATTACGCCATCGGTGAAACTAGCATGTAATAAACATTTCGGATGTCGTGTGGGAAATCAAAACAAAACTTGGTCACCCCACATCATTTGTGTGTCGTGCTACGTCACTTTACTTGAATGGGCCAAAGGAAAACGGAGATTCATGAAAATCGCTGTACCAATGGTGTGGAGAGAACCCACCAACCATGCGGATGATGTTACTTTTGTCTCACAGTAGTTAAGGGACATTCTAAAAGAAGCAAATGCAGAATAAGTTACTCCAATGTTAAAAACCGCAATTAGATCTGTTCCGCACTGGGATGAGCTTCCATTTCCCGAGCCACCTACCAACTGGGAAGAGATATGCCCAGAAGAGTCTGATGATGAACCATCGAGATCAACATCTACATCCACGGATCCAACGTTCACTTTGACAGCAAGGTAAACAGTGCCGAGCTAGCTGCCTGGACAGCATTTAAGTGTGTTGTGCGCAACATTTTGGGCAATAACAAAGCGGAGAATTACAGTAAATCGTACGGGACATGCTACAGAAATACAAAGAATTGGGTTGTAGGATGTCTTTAAAAATCCAGGTTTTACACTCCCACCTTAACTTTTTCCTGCTAACCTAGGTGCTGTCAGCGACGAACAGGGGGAAAGATACCACCAAGATTTAATGGCAATGGAGAAAAGGTACCAGGGACGATGGGATCTTTCAATGATGGAGGATTATTGTTGGGGGTCTTGTTAGGGAATGCAACATTTCTTACAAAAGAAGGAAGTAGTGTATATTTTTGTAACTCAATGGGGTTTCATACATTCTAGTAATTTCAATGGCTTATTCATGATATTGTCATACATGTAAATTGTATTGTATTCTATTTTATGTTTTTGTTTGTGGTAATACAACAAATAGTTTTTTTTTTTTTCAAATTCAAGATATCTGAAAGCAATGTTATGTGGTGCAATAAACAGTACACACAGTATACATACAAATATATTTATTTCTCTAGAAAGAATAATGCGATTGTTATGAAACTTGGAGGGTTTATTATGTATCAATCAAGATTTACTTTGGTATAATTTCTGTGTTATCATACGTAAGGGGACAAGAGCTAGGGGTATAAAATATGTGAAAAAGGGATTTTTTAGGGAATTTTCCCCAAATCCCTCTGTCGCGGGAAAACTGTACGTGATGGAGAAAAACTGAATGCATATTTGAATTCAGCGCAAAAAGTTCCTGTAAGATCAAGTGTTTTCTCTCATGTTACAAAAAAAATATTTAAATTTGTTGACTAGTGTAATCAGAGAATGATACCTTTGAATAAGTTGCGCCAAATCAAATAAAAAGACTTCGTCTTCGTGTAATATTATGGGAACCACTATGTGCATAAACTCTAATAATAGGAACCTCTTGTACAAAACCATAAATTATTATACCGCTAGGGTGACACACTATTTCACATAAACCGACATCTCCGCGGCAAAACATGCCCACCCCGGGTGTGTCGGAAGAAGATTTGTAAAATTATAAATGGTAGAAACATTATTATATTCACTAGTTTCTGTAGTAATCAATAGGTCCACACTTAATTGCTGGATCTGTTCTAAATAAAACCAATTTGAATTGTAGCAGAGGCTGTAATGAAACCAGTTGCACCAGAAGTGTTGTGGTTTCATTAAATACCACCCAGTCTTCCAACACACACTTTCAAAGCATACAATATCGCTATCACAGCCTTTAAACCCGTGTGCATTGAATAACTAAGCGATGTTTGACGTGACATTCATACGCTTATAAACAAATTACAGACAATAGGTTCGTTTTCCTTTAGAAATAGAAAAATAAATCGGAAGACGAGAATTAAGATTAAATTATCGAAAAAGTTTATTAACTGTTAAACGAAAAATAATAATCCAATTGCTCGAAATAAATTCTTTCCGTGAAAAATAATATAAAAAAAATATATGAGAATTTACGGAAAAGGAATTCCTGAGAAAATACATTAGAAATTAAATCTCTTATTTCAGTTAGCTCACAGAAAACTACGTTTGAGAATTTTCTTGATATACTCGTTTGAACGAAAAACAAAATAACATAAGTAAACTTCAATTCACAGCATATCAATATCCATTCTATTAAGAAGAATAAAAGATCCGGTTCCCTTTCTTCACAAATATTCATAATATATGAACACACAGAATTATACTATTTTGGTAGTAATTTTAACTCACCCTCTTACAGCTACCAAAATCGTAGTTCAGGCTCATGTGAGGACTTACGTATCAAGAGCTAAATACCGCTCCTCCAGAAAAGGATTGTCAAAAATGAAAGACCAGAATGACTGCCTCATATAAGAACACAGAACGAAAAATTATTCGGCAAAAAGAAAAACTGCAGACATTCGTGTCCTTCATCGAACCATTGGCGCAGAAGGAAAAACACACACCTTCTTTCAAAAAGAAACGTACTCAGATTCGCCCTTCACTTCGATTTTCAAAATTACAAACCACACTATGAAAATCTATATGCCACGTACCGGTGATTTCACACGACTGAAGCTCTACGCTTCACGCCACATGGACGGCCGAGTTCATGAATCAACAACCAATCATATGACAGATATCAAGTCACACTTCTAACGGACCAATCACGTAATACCTACCCCCCCCCCCACTATAGGCAATAAATAAGGTACACTCTAAGGCACAATTCCCCAAGCATCATCATCCGAATCAAGAATACATCTTTCATCTCGAACTCCAAAACACAATATCATTACAAGGATTAAACATTAAAGGTTCCAATTCCATATGTTTGTATGTTAGGAACCACTATGACAATATAACCAAAAATTCTTTGTTAGCTTCCCTAAATAAATTCACAAAACTAATATACCCAAATACGTCAAGCTTGCTGGAACTTTCAGCATTAACTTTATGCAAACCTATAAATAATAATGATCCTCAAAGAAACAAACAATATTAACCCTTGCGCTATGTGAAAATAACCAAGGAAATATAACTTTTAAGATTTTCTCAATGTCCCAAATTCCGTACGCTTAGAACCTTTTTTCATAGGAGCTCTTTTTCTATGAAAAAAATCGTAATTGTCCTCCTCAGACTGCCTATCTTTCATAGAAGAACCACCAGTCTGTGAGAGGTCAGGATCATTAACAGTTCCACCAGTGGTGGCCATATACGGGTACTGTTCATTACCAGCTTGTTCCACAGATTGTGATAAGGTAATGAAAGAATCACTCGATACTGAATGTTGAGCAACAACCATAATTGGCTCACCTTCCAAACTGGGGTGTGTAAGATGGTCAGTAACTGGTGCCACTAACTCTTGAACGATTGGAATGTTCTCATGATCCGGACCGGAAGGTAGCTGCTCCGTATTGTTAAGCACTGTGGCATATTCTGCCCTATCACCATGATGCCTACTTTTAATGGTACTTCGGTCACTGCCAAAACTGAGTCCGAATTAAACACTGTCACTGGTTTCGAAAGATTCAAATAAAGACTGATCAATTTCATGAGAAGGATGAATGACCGGTTTTGGCTCCTTCACCGAAGCCATGCGGGATACCGTACACGTGTTAGTAGAATGCATAGGATTTCCACATATTTCATTCGTGAATAACTGCACTTTATAATTATGGATTACAGTGTAGACTGGTAATTTAGTATTATTACGTCGTAAAAATACCGTACGCCGGCCTGTATATGCATTGGAATACCTACACTTAATTATATGGTTATGTTGTTCAATTTTGAGCATAGAAAAATAAGCAGAGAAAAATGTTGAAAGAAGTTGGTTGGGAAAATCATGGGGTAACGTAGCCACATGCTCACTAGTAACATCTTCAATTACTTTAGCAATTGGAAGATGGAAAACTTGCTGTTGGAAGCGAAAAGGAACTTCCTTACCTGTTAAATTCAATGTCTGTTCCACTACCTTATCAGGTATTACCTGGATATAGATTACATGCTGATACGTATTCAACTCGATTTGAATAACATCCTCCATTGCCAATTGCAAATGACGTTTGACATTTTCATGAATTTCTAGAATGTCCGGACGAAACGATACATTTCTGCAGTCTATTCTGATTGTAGAATTTCTATAGTACTGACAAAAATCACTCATTATGTTGAAACTGTACAAACTTAGTATATTGAACAAAAAACCGTTTGGAAGAATTCTACACCCAGAACTCGAGGTATTGGAACTAAAAAGTTTAACGCAGAAAACTTTTCTAGTTTATAGCACACCTATTACGGTTAGATGCTGCACTCTACCACAGTCTCATACGAACTTCTATTCTGGATCAATTGGATCAGATTTCAGAATTAAATGAGCCTATAAATTACAACGCTTCCACGCTGTACTGCCCGTCAATACTTCCCCGGGAGGACAAATTGTCGTCATTATTCATCAAGCTGTCATTATGGCACAAATTATTTCTACTTCATTTGTGTGCGTCTGTTACCTTATTTTAAAACTATTTCAACATGTTTAAGAGCTTTTCGTATTATTTCTGTTAACTACACCTAATTATTTACAATCTATAATGTATCTGTTACCTGCAGACCAGTGTGGTGTTTTATTTAGCATTTAGTACTTCCCTTACGTTCCTACAAGTGTTTTAACCTTTCACCGTGTTTCGTGCAATGGCATCCTATTGTGTTGTCCTTTGATAGCACAGATTTTTTTAATTTTATGTAAGAGGTACGTATGTTATTAGTGAGTAACATCTTGTCCTCACGTTTGCAATATTGTGTATTACCCATCAGGTTCATCGTTTCAGCATTTTATATAACACTCTCTACTGTTTTCACCGACAGGGGAATTGTTTACGATTCAGCGATTTTATTATTTCTTTTACTCTTATGAAACGACAAAAAATGTACCCTGACAGTTATACATTATTTTTTTGTATGGGTTTAGTTTTTGTATCAATCTTACTTGTAATTACTATATTTTGTACAGGTTAACTGTCTTTATACCTTGTCTGAATGTTTCAGTATGGTTCCATGTAATAACAAAACCAAAACTGTATGCGCCTATTGTACAAAATAAAAACTTTCTTGAATCGAATCTGTGCGTTTTATTTTATTGCTGTTCCGAACAACAAAGCGAAGCACTATGTGAATAGTACAGCCAAAAGTATATTGTTTCTATGTACTCATCGCTTATTATTATCTCCATATATGTGTTCATGAAATTTCCTAATGTAATGTTTTTATCTGGATGCATCTCTAAGAATATTTCATAAAGTTTATCACAAGTACCGAAATGAGGAAACGTCTCTAAAACTTCGTCTTTCAAGGCTTCCAGCGGAAGGTTAGTACAATCATGGCATCCAGTTTCTATGGGAACACCACAAAAGTAGCCTAAACATGTCAAAGAAAATTCAGGGGTCCAATGCTTTATAGTATTCAAGATACAATCCTCACTCACTTCTAAACTCGAACACTCACAACCTCCCATTGTACCTACAACTAGGTCCAAGTCCAGTCGTTCATCGTCTTATAGGATTTACTGACCAATCACAATGTGAGATCTCATTTCAGTTGTGTAATTTATGTATCCAATAAAATCAGAGCAAAGACAGTTGTTTGATGTAGATCTGGTTAAATCAAATACCATAAAGATTCCTTGAATGACGTATTTATTTCATTTGCGTTTATAGCGCTTTCCATGCTTAGATGCCTTGAGTGTTGTATAGTGTATCAGTACCTTATCTAGCACAAACAAGTGTCATGCATAATAAATGAATCCAAGTTCCAAGCACTACCGAACCTAAGTTGGCTCCCCCAGATGTCATTACTGTGGTTTTTTTTTTTACTGATCTCTAATCTAAAATATCCTACCAGTGCAATATTTATTTATTTAAGCTACGATGTCACCAGTTCATGTCTGCACTTACTAATATTACATCGGTAACTTGTGTCATATTACAGCAAAAAGATTAGACTAGTTCACTCGAAAACCTGTCAGTAATACTTTATATCATTAGAAACATCGATCGTCATTACACTGCGTTACCTTGTTTCATATTACAAGACATTCATCTCCGTCTATGAACCCGTAGTTGTAGTTGCACATCATTCCTCATCTGGATCCTAACGTTTTTATTGAGAACCCGTATTAAACTCTTGCACCATTTTTCTGTATCATGTGTATGAAAAGAGTATTTCTAGATAAATTCCAATGAAACGTCTGTTTGCCATATATTTGGATAATCTATGAAATTACATATCCTAGTATTATGTTCATCTATACATGTTGTGTCTGATTTCTCTACATTCCTATATCCAGATAGCATGTCATATTCAAAGATGATTTACATATTCGCTCATAATAACAAAATTTAACTTAATAAAACGCATTGAACCGCAGTTCATTCTGTTTTAAGCATATTATGTATATTTTAAATAGTTTTGTAGGTTCATGATCCCTGAATTATATTTGAAGTAATTTTAGATTACAGTTTTCGCATTAGGATATTCTTTATGACTTTCTTCAGGGTGTATCTAGTGCTTGTATAATAAGTCTGCAGTGTATAACTACGAAGTATCTCTGTTCTTCAGGACATTCAATCCATAAATATATTCCTAACAATATTTTAAAAGTATTTACTACCCGTAGTGCTGGTATTAAACTGTAAAGCCTCACCACAGTTGCTTTCCTTATGCCCCCGATCGCTTATAATAATTATTATTATTGGAAAGACGAAGGAAGGAGAGAGAGATGAAGTCTGTTTATCAAAACACGAATATATGATAAGGGGCTTTATGGGGTGGCAGCTGCATGGTGTTCGCTGATTCAATTTTATCCATGTGACGTGTACAGGTTAAAAGGAAGAAACTAAGTAACGGGGAAGTAGTTAAGGAAGCAATGATCAGTGCCTCGGAATCTTTGTTCCATGGTCATAAAGATAAATCTGTACTTTTATCTTTCATAAAAGGACTTCAATTGTCTCACCCATCTGTTGCTAGACGTGTTATTCCAATCTCTTAACAATTTAGAATCTCCCCACAATTATGTTTTTAGTACGAATTCTTTAGGAAAAGTATGTGTTAAAAAGCTTTAACATTATTTTTCCAGTTATTTCGGTGTTTTGATACTTTTCTCGAGCTGATAGTTTGTCACCCCGAATCCTAAATTGTTCTGCAACACGTCAAAAGACAGATTGTTACACACTAGTGTTTATTTTAGGATAAAGACGTCCATATACACAATTATAACTAACTTTTAAAATGTATAAATATATATGACATTAACGATTGAATATTGTATTGTCACCCGACTTATGTTGCTGTTCAACCTTTCATCATTGTATGACGTCGGGAAATGAGTGAAATTAACGTTGCAAGATTTGAGGACACCATGAACCATTTTAAATTAAAGAAGTGTGACAATCAATGATACACTCACCTAAATCTGTAGTCACAGGGAACCACAACTTCACACGTCTTCTTTCCACGTGTTATATAAACTTTGTTAATTCAATTTCACAATATGCTTGTAGTAATATGAAATCAAGAGGGTCAATAGTGAAATAACATAATATCCACCACACAATCCAGTGGTGTTTTTTGCGGATTCTCATGCGCCTCCTACATCGGTTCCATCCTCATGCACTGCATTCTTAATTTATTTAGTATCTTTTCTGTGCTGACTATTAGCCCCCCCCCCCCCTCTCTCTCTTCCAAACTACCTTCCATCTTAGACGAATCTTCCCATTGATCTGCAACGTCATTTTCCTTCTCGGTCGTTTTTATTTCTCCCCATCGAAGACACAAACCTTTCTCATCCCACCTTTTTCCATCCGTATCTATTCCAGCTTGTCATCTAAGGTTTCAAGAACTCTGTCTCTCTTACAAAGAACTCGGTCGGTTCCGGATATTTATTTACTAGCAATTCGTATCACACATTCTATGACTTACCTAATTTCATTTACCGCCGACATCTTATCTCTTGTGTATCTGTTATTACATTGTATAATTCTATTCATTCAAGACTTGATCATGTCTCTAAATTGTGACCTCTCTCTAACTCTTTTCATCTTGATCAAACACTACGGTCCGTTTATCCCGTCAACCGTTTTCAATGTCAGTACTATTACAATAGGGTGATTTCACGGCTTTCTAATGTTAGATCAGAACTGTCATTTGCGGTTTACACTTCTGAAGCCTTTAACCACTATTCTTTCCTGTAGTTACCAGTTTCTATGTCTCCTTTCGTTTCGATCAAACTCATGAGCCCTTTTGGCTCGTCAACCGCATTGTGTAACATGTCATCGTGTATGAATAGCCTGATTACGCTTCATTGTTAGGTTCGATCAAAACTCATGGCGACAATGCCATTGTTTCAGCGTGAGTCAGCGTTTCTCGGGAAGTGAAGCCTCTACTACTAGTTTGTCTCCCCACACCCGCTAAACAAAGGAGAAAAACGACAGCAAATGGAAAGAAAAATCAAATATTTTTTATCCTTCTCTCTCCGCCTACACAGTTAGCTTTAGGCTGCGAGCTGACGATTCACAAATGAAGAAGTTTATTAGTCTTTCCGTTTAGACTTTTAAACGTCTTGATAGAATGGATAAGATAAGATAAAATGAATTGTATGGGCGGTAACAGCAGTCTTGATAGAATGGACAAAAATGTTTTATTATCATAAGTGCAAGATAAAAGCACTGAATGCATTTATTGAAGCCTTTTCATTACGTCACTCGTATACTTATACTTATATTTAGCAATACTTAAAATAATCATTAGTATTTAAATAAAAATATATTGAATTCTAATGCTTTTCCTAATATATTAAATATTCTAGTATTCTCAGGTTTCAGATCTCACAGAAATTGCAATTACAATGAATTGACACAAATACACAGTAATACACGTTAATAATTCGATGTTTAACTCTATTAGCACTTACTATTCTTGTGTTATCTTTTAAATGACCCCCTAGATAAATGACAAATTAGTTACATAAATAATATTCCCTACTGTATATAGCTTAAAGGTACTCATTCGCTGAGCTAAAATTATAGTGATGCGGGGCCATCCCGTATAATACTTCCAGAGGGATTTTCTGTGGACCTAAAATTAGAGCATGACTCGAGGCACACACCCTATAAAATTATCCCCTCTTTATCTCTAGTTACCTACTAACTTTAATGTTTAAAAGCTACATTGTATCTAAGAGATGTGAAGATTTTGGTAAATTTTATTTTTATATGGGCCAGCCTAGTAACTTTGGACTTCGGCCCGTCACGATTCGTCTTTAGCTGCTAAAATCCACACCCATGCCCCTGCCGGGACTCGAACCCGGGACCTTCGAGCCGATGGCCTACCGCCGCAGACCGCTCGGCCACCCAGCCGGCAAGAGATGTGAAGAAATTAAATCTGCTTAAATTCAATCTTATATCAACACTATTAGATAAAACAAAGTTTACCAGAAGATACTTCGATTTTATTATTGAAATTTACAATATAGAAATCAGGAAAAATCTGATTTAGACCACTTTTTATTTAAACAAACGTACATATCAAATTATAATTGTATTATTTCAAGAAGAAAGTACATAATTAAGGAGTATCAGCTGCTCAGGAAGAGTTACATTAATTGACTTTAGTTGTACGCGAAGAAATCAGTAAGAAAAATTAAGAACAACGTAATTGAATTTTACATACTAGGATCAAAACGAAAAGGTTAGGTTATATTTTTCTTAAGTTATTATAAAACTTCGATAAAACCAATTCAGTTGTTACAATCTGGTTAGTTAACACAAACAAATAATATTAGATTATTATGCGATTACGATCTTATTAGCATAAGCTAAATCAATCAAATCTACAATAGGTACATTAACTAACATAATCGAACTTTGAATGAAGTTTTTCTTAAAATCGTCGTAATGGAATTTTGATGTTTTACCATTTGAGTATAAGCATTTACACAGAAGCGGAACACGATAGAAATTTGTAGTACCCTTCGGCTACGTTGAATGAATAAAGTTGCATAATAAAAGCGACCTAACCTAATAGAATAAGTACAGGTAAGAATAACTGATAAAACATGATTCATGAATTTTAAGTAAAATTCGATCTAAAGGAAAAAGACGGAGAATTTCGAAAAGGGTTAAGGGAATCAGATTAAGGTATCAACCCGAACATATTCGACGGAATAGCTGATGTCTTCCTGCTAAATACTTAATTAGACATGAATATCATTTCAAGCATATCGTTAAAGGTAAAATTGACCATGATAATGATTATAAAAGGTGAAGTAAATATTTTATACCAACACAGTATAGCAAATTCTTGGAAACGTCCATGCCCCAAAATCACTACTAACGTTCTAATACTAATACTCATATATACTAAAGAAAAGACTGAACAAAATAGTACCTCAATTATTTACCTTGGTAACGGCCATTATACGGCAAATATGGGGCTTAAGATATCATTAAATGGAAAATAAACTCTTTAAAGGACAAGTAAGGAAAGAAGAAAAAGAAAAACAACTAAAACGAAAGAAATAACTCATTTAATATAATTATATGGCAGCCAATTGTAGAAAAGAATATTTATGATGTAGCTATGATTAAAAGAAAAACAAGAGTTATAAATACCAAATAGGACATACTAATATGTCATCACAACTAGCTTAATTTATTATAAAATGTAGGGTACATCAAGAGCTACTATAAATTTTCAGTGCAACAAATTATTCACCTAACTCCATTGATATTGTCTCACTAAAATATTATCAAAGCATTTGGGTTTTCTTTATGTCTTTCTAGTAATTAAATTATTCCATCGCTAAATTTAAGGAAAATATGGTCTCCGCTTAAAGATTCATAAACCCTGTGAAATTCTGGGACTCAGCACTGCAGTTTTGGATAGAGAGAACCGCCAGTTAACCGCTGGCAGCAGATGACACAACAGTTACACACAAGTAATCGTCTGTTTGCGAAAAACTGGAACTTGCTTGTCGATGGCAAAACTGGGGCAATTTAAAGCAGTGGCCCGCGCACCAGTACCGATCCTTGGCAACCTTTTACACATACTTTAATATTAATTTTGAACCCTGAAAATCTATAAATCTTTCCAAAACAGCTAGAATCTGAAAATGTATCATATTTTTAACATCTAACGTGCTGGCATTTTCCCGATCATTGATAGTGTTTTCCTACAGTTTGCCGGTTCGTGGATTTTAAAAAGGTTGAAAAACACTGGTCTAAGGTAATTATTAGTTATTCAATCCCATAATAATAGGCTATACCAAGAGTTTGATACCATGGCAATAAAATAAACTTTAGGGTGCTATGGTTCGTTCGGTGATCTGGCAACATGTGAAATGCTGTAACACACACCTATGCGCTACTTTTAATGTTGTCGCAATTCGTGACTAATTTTGTATTCTTCCATATTTATCAATTTCATTTCATTTCTCTTCCTTTCATTGGCGGAGAATTTAATTTTGTAGGACCTATTTTTTCCTATCACTGATCAGATATAATGAGGCATCTGCTTCGATGAGTTAGATCAACTATTGTGGTTGGTTTATAGATCAGTATCTAGTATCTTATTGTACATAAAAATCTAGTCAATATTTAATTGGTTAATTTTCCCTCCAATTTTTTGTTTCATGTTTGTATTAAGTGTATTTTATCATTAACCAGTATTTTTAGTTAGTTTATTTATTTTCTCAATTTTTTCGAAGTTACGTTTTGAACATGGCCTAAAGGTTTTATGAGGGAATTTTCTCTTTTTCCATGTGATTTGGTAACTTTGTCCCTGTCGCGGAAGATCGCGGTGCGATGCCAGACTACTTCTTAGGTTTATGGAGGGTGAGCTGGTATAATGTTTACATACTAAATACAAATGTTTTGAAAAATACTAAACCAGCTCTGCAGCTCTAAAAATAATACAACAAAATGCAGGTAGTATTTAGTTACTAAGGCGATATTCACTTTCCTGCGCTAACGTCTCTGAGTGGGCTGTAATCTGTAAGAAATGAAGTCACAAATTCTCGATGCAGTGTTTTCATCGACGGACATCTTTCTTGTCAGTTCGATTTCGGACCTTGAAATTCTCACGTGCTTCAAAATTCAGATACAATTCATAATTTTTGGAATTCAACTTTCTTTCTTTCGGAAACTTGGCAAGTAAGAAGTGCAAGTGTTAATCTTCCCGTGTGCAAGTTTTTGATATTTTTCATAGAATTATGTGTAGGGTAATTTTGAATTTTGTTTCTGTGTTGAATTGATGAAGTGCTATGCGATGACTTGCTGAATCCGCCCCTCAGAGATGTGAGTTTTGCCGTCGACTTAACCACGTGAAACTCTGATTATATAGGGAAATGTCATCGTAAATCTCTCTCTCTCAGGTTAATTAATAGTAACGTTTGCGTTGTCTCGTTCAGCTTTAGTTACTTCCGTACGAGAAAGCAATTTTAGTCTCACAATGTTGATCTTATTCTAAAGAGCCAATGTTATCATGTGGGATAAAATTACTTTTCCCTACTCCAAGTACCAGTTATCTTAACTTTTGTTCAGTGTTCCTTCTTGTTAGGTTGACTTCGCTTTCTATTATGATCACCTGACCCGGAAATTACGTGAAAATATGAAATTGTCATTTTACTTCCGGGTCTTGGGTATGCGTTTTGTTTATTTGAGTTTAGTTATGAATGAACCTATACCTTGTCACAAGTCAAGTGGTTTTTCCTTGGGTGAAGGTTTGTTTTGGGTTACACTGTAGTCAAACTTCTTTGATCTTTACTTTCTGGTTGAGTTTTCGCCAAATCGTTTTCATATTAAGAGAATTTATACGTTATAATATTATATATATTTATTTATTAGCTAAAGTCAACGTTATCTTTTAATTCTCAGTTTTGTCAGAGGACGGTTAGCTACCTTTTCTTTCCTTCGTGTGAAAGCGCTGCGCCGAAGACGTTTTGCTATTGCCTCACTCGCTTACTCATGAACGGTTTCATGTTTCTCTACCTCTTGAGTTTCGCGTCCCAGTATCAGCATCCGACTTACTTTCTCTCAGTTTCTTCTTTCCGTCCCTTGTTTGTGAACTGTTTTCTTTTGCACTGCTTACCTTGGATTTATTTTACCTTTTGATTTAAGTTGTTTTGCTGTCAAGTTTTTCTCCCCATTCTCAGGTGTGTTCGTCTGGCCAGTGAAATTGTTGGGTTCTGAGTTAACTTTTGGTAGCCATAGACGTTTCTAAAGCTACCCGGTTTCTGGTTGAGACGACGCAGTGTACTGTTGACGTTGTTGGCAGACTGCTGTAGAAGTGTTGAGTTGGCGGGCCTTTTTGTGACTTATTTCTCTGAATTACCGGAGCATCGCATAGTAATTTTTTGACAATTGCCCCTAATTGTTATGCTATTACAAAGAAAGAAGAAAAGAACTTTCATCAGAAAAATTGTAGTAGAAACTAAAAATTTCCTAGGGATTTCTAGCATCACTTGTTAGGAAGAAAAATATATTATATTACATACATTTCAACTGACGTATATTTGTTACCAGTAAAAGAGACTGTCATTGCTTGGTTAGATGGCAGTGATTACATTTATCATTTGTACTCATACTCATATGGACAGTCGTCTTATTCGTGATTATTTCGGTCTACATTTACTCCACAGAATGTCTAGGAATCCCTTGCGCATTCACTGCATAATTTTGGATAGAGCAGGTTTGAATGCTTGAAGGGTACCATGCCAGGTCAGTTTTACTGTTAATGCTGTTGGCAATATCAAGCTCTGGAGTTCATTTCCCCACGCTTTCGGTAGCCTATAGCACCGAAACGAAACCATTTTGGGTTGTGACAGTTGTCTTGCAAACGTGCTATTTGTTTAATGTTTACTAAATAAAGTATCTAAGAATGGAAACAAAGTTTTATTCAAAATTCTCCTATCTATGTTGAAGGTTGGATTTTTAGTAATAATGATGCATGATTTATGACTGACCTGTCAATATATGAATCACACTGATATATGATACGAGATGAGGCAATGCTTTGCCTTCGTTCATTTAAGTACTGGAACAAACCTGAAACTGAATTAGACGTTTTGGTATCTCTGACATTTACTTTGCTACTAATTTTCAAATTTGTTTTCGTTATACCGATTAACCTCAATCACATTCACAGGCGATTTTCTCTACTACAGAAGAATGTAAGTGGTAAATATAGTATCCTATGGGGGTTTCAACAGTTTTTGTAGGAAATAAAGCCAGTATGATGTGGTATTGATCAAGAACGTGTTTTTAACATTTACGTGATTTATGGATAAATAGGTAGTTTTATAATGAATGTTCGGTTTTGCTCGTTTTATTTGATGGATTTCCTGAGGTAAGCCAATCCTATGATAGCTTCTTACCACTATATCTTTTATCCCAGTAAAGATATATTTAGTACGATCATCGGTGTGAAAGTACAGTTTGTATGCACGAATAACAGTTTCCATTCATTTGATCTAGTGGTGAAATAATAATAATTGAAATAAGGTACAGTTTCTCTGTTGTTAAATCTAGCAAATTGAGGGAGTCTTGGTGCACTTTTTTTTCAGATGTGAATTTTAAGTAGGAATATACAGAATTCAGATTTTGGAACAAATGTTCAAATTTAGTGAACAAATTTAAATTTTAGGATTGCACAAGATTCTCGTTTGAATATGATCCATGATAGGGTAGCAAGATAGGAGGAGAAAGAGGACTGATCATGACTAGCAAGGTAAGAGGACTACTCGTGACAAGGAAAAACCTTCTTGTACTAGAGATGGACACTTCTTTAGGGATATAATTAAACATATCAGCATCAATTAAAGCTGTTTATTTCTTCTGTATAGACTTACAATACTGAGGCCTGTGCCTCGTGTAAGTAGAACATGCGTCATGACAAAGTAAATAAAATTACTACCTATCATTA
Organism: Lepisma saccharinum; assembly: GCA_022664845.1. NCBI lineage: Eukaryota > Metazoa > Arthropoda > Insecta > Zygentoma > Lepismatidae > Lepisma > Lepisma saccharinum. Next base: position 5,032 of record JAGDQP010010559.1, on the reverse strand, counting down.
ATGAAATCATCTACACAATAACAACATTTGTTCTTAAGATGTGTACAAAATTCAGTCTTAAATCTATTCACATTGAGATACATGTGATATTTGCAGGTAACTTATTAAAAAGTCGAATACAATTCACATAATTACATAGATTTGTGGAAGCCACAATATTTTTGAGGGACTGTGTTCAACTTATTTGTCTGACGGGTATAATATGAGTGAGTGAACATCCTTGGTTTGTACAAAATTACTATTTTGTGCAACAAACAATATATTGTGAATTAGTCGTAAGAGGCGGACTTTTAACATACTTATATTTACCTTAAAAAAAAGGTAAAAGTAATGTTATTGGTCTCACGACTAAAAATGCTAGCTGAAGAACTGCATCTACTTGGTGTATGTCACTTCGAAGGGACATAAATCACCAGCAGTTGAAATTCCCATCTAGTTTGGGGAATGACTGTCATCCCAACTGTAACAGCCGATCTCTGACCCACGTCCACAGAACCAGAGTGCTTTTGGTTCAGTCATGTGTGCGTAACTCAGAAACAACTATTCATTAATAAAGGAACCATTCAGTAATGTTGGGCCTTGCTAGGGTAGGTAACCAAAATACATGAAATCAAAGATGTTGAATCCCTTTTGCTAGACATTGGAATCGTAGGCGTGTTAAATTAACATAGCGACAGGGTTGTTATTCTTCTGCGGCATTGCAATGTCAATGTTCAACAAATGTCGGTAATCTAAAATGTCTAATGCTTAAGTTACTAAATCAAAATACACTTCAAAGTTTAACAAATTCATCTGAGACTAAGTTCAACATTAGAATCGACAACAAGAGATCACAGAAAAGACCACTTACATGATTGGAGCCTGCTCTTGCTCGAAACTCGGAATCATCTTGATACGCACTCTAACGAGACTTCCAATCGACTGCCACATTCACTGGCTTAATTTTACTCTACAACTCCGATCTGACTACCAAGCTTTTACGAAAATTTCCTCTTAATGTAATTCTTTCGCGTTGCTCAATTCCGGGTTTTGAGCGTGAGTGTCCTCCGGTCATTGCATCCAACTACATGTTGTATGATTTCCTAATACCCGTTCGTTAACACGTATAAGCGTGGCGTGATGTTTTTTTAGCGTGCCTGTAGATTCCTGTCATTCCATCTATTCACTGAATTCTTTACAAATACATTCACTAACAATTGTTTTACTTCAGTACTACCTAAGACAGAAGTATTTTATTTCATATATCGATCATTAGTCGATCACAATATGTATAAGCTTGGTAGTGTGAGGATATTCTGAGATTTGAAAATTTGTTTGCGGGTTGAATTTCTTTTTAATCCATAAAATAATGCTTAACGCTCTTTTCTGTAGCAGAAATGTACTAATCCTGGAATATTCCACACTGAGATGTCAAAATCAAGCAAGGAATGGAATTTGAGTAGTATATTGTTACTAAGGTTTGGATTGACACTGTATTACTTAACCTATGAAGAGGATAATTTACTGTTTAGACTTGTTACTTGATGGTTTCAGGTTTATTACTACACCTAACAGTTTAGTGTTTTATCATCATTTAATTGAAGTTGACAATCGATGTTTTGTCTGTATTCAGGGTCAGTTTGTTTATCGTTAAATAGCAAGCAGAAGAGGTCCGAGAATTGACCCTTGAGGAACTCCTTTCGTCACTAATATATTTAATGATGAGAAAGTATAGAGTTCGTTACCTATTGTTTTCTTCACTTGAACTCTGGTAGTTATTCTTTAGGTAGGAAAGAAGCGTCATGTGAATTTCCTCTAATGTAAAAGGATAACGTGGTTGGTCTACATTATCGAATGCCTTTGACAGATCAATAAACAAACTAAATACATTACTTTTAGTACTGATAGTATTGGTGGCCCTAGTTAAGAGAAAAGCGCAGTTTCTATTGATCTCTCCTTTTATAAACTCGTGTTGGTAATAAAATACATTCTTCTTGGAAAGAGTGCTTTTTTTTTCTGCTTGCATTAACCAAAGCATTGAATTGCTACTTAATTTCAACACTACTTTTGACTGTTTTGTTGAATTGATGCTCTTCTGAACTTAAAATGTTAGTGTTTGTGTTTTGTCTAACATGTAGGTTGAATATATGGAAGCAAACTAACTAAACCTTCGGTGCAACAACTCAATTACGTTGAGTTCGATTCACTTATACTACAGTAAGTAAAAAAGTAAATTTAGATGTACAATCTACCGGCATGGATAACTGCTGAAATATATGTTTGCACCGCAGTTGAGACTACGAGGAATTTTAGTGCAATATCACATGCATAACGTCCCACATTTTCATATTTGCAGACCTTCACGTTTCGGAATAAATTCAAATTCACCTCCTTACATTTTGATTCTCCTCTGTACATCAGTTCAATCTTCTATCGTACACATTAAAACCTCACCAGTATTAATTAATGATGCTCAAACCATCGTAATCTTATTTCCTCACTACTACTGACAGCTCGATTCTGTTTGAAGAGAGACTAGAATACACACAATTAACAAGCAATAACAAAACACACGAGAAAGATTGTCAAACCATTTATCTGTTTAATTAAATAAGGCAAATAATAATTCACTTTAAAATATAGTTTACTTCAAGCTCCAAAGTTCAAATCGTTCATATAATATAGACCTTTAATTATTCATACCAACAATGTTCATACTTTCTTATTTAAAAAGGCTACCAACATTATATATGTGCATACATTAAAAAAAGGAACCACTTATGGGGTATTTGTTTGGTGTCTAAACAAACATTTTAATGTGATTTTGATTCCATTATTCTCTTCAAATTCTTACGTAGAGCTTTTGATTCTCACATTGGCAATATGAAAAACTACAATCATAAAATCAAAATCAATTAGGTTAGCTCGTTCTTAATTTAGATGCCATTACATCACTCTACATGGAACAGTGAAATATCTTAAACATATATGGTTGCAATGGAAGTTTTCCGCTTCCCGCAAGTATACCTCTGTATTTATTTTATTTTGACTGATAAAGTTAAGAGGGCTCCTCGCTCGAACCCCCACATTTTTAACATTTTTCAAAATATTTAAAAAACTAAGAGCACCATCAAAAATGTAAGAACATAGCGTACAAGAACTTACCAATTATTGTGAAATACAATGGACAGTGATCTCGAAATCTTGTCCATTGATTAGGACTGAGACTTTAATTAAATAATTACGTCATAATCTTTGAAAACGTATCACTCATCAATGGACAAGACCTCGAGATCACTGTCCATTGCATTTGATAGTAATTTGTAAGCTCTAGTGCGCTATATTATTACATTTTTGATAGTGCTCTTAGTTTTTTGAAATATTATGAAAAATGTTTTTAAGGAGGGGTTGGAGCGAGGAGCCCTCTTAAGGCTATGTAGCCTTCTCTTTCACATTACCAGTAACATGATTACTTGCATTTATCATTATACATCGATACACTTACAACTAGGATACACACAAACATGAACACTTAATCTAGATACAGTTTGAAATATATGATAAAATGCCATCATATACCATTAACAACAACAAAATATTAGTATATTAATATCAGCTATAAATTAACTCGTTTATTCACACAATTGTGCACACAATATTGTGTGAGGCAATCTGATCGAATTCAATAAGAAGGATGGAGAACTGCTGCTAAATAAATGTTTTCTTAAGTTTCTCTCTCTTATAAATGAATAGATTACAAATATATGGATTTCTGCTAGTAATATGTTACTGTATTTTCTTAGCCCGTACACAACTAACAGTGCTTACAATAGCTCCTCAAAACACACTACCAAGGAATGTCGATATTACTATCATCGAATATGGACTTAAAAACCAATGGGAATACGAAAATTGTTTCCGGGTACAATAGGCCAGCTAATACTAGTAGTTACTATAAGGGTCATGTGGGGGAGGGGGAAGGACGAGGCAAACATGAATATGTAACATGCCATTTTTTTCGCAATCCATCCTTCAATTGTTTCGCTTTCATGAGTTGATTTGTGTCAGAATGAAATATTTAATGTTTCATTTCTGAACAAATGGATTAACAAAAGAGAAGAGAGAAAGTACAAGGAAAAAACCGCAGTTGATAATTTTAATACGTAATTGAATTGTAATATAGTTTCTCAGCTTGAAACACAGTACAGCAGGAGAAATTTCCATCTGTTAAGTCAACCCCAGTATCACCTTCTGGTCGTTCTATATCACTAGAATAAGTAGACTGATTTTTTTTTTTTTTTTTTTTTTTGTAAAATTAAACAAGATATAATATAATTACGTTGTTTATAACGCTTCGGATTGTTCATTAAACATTTCTTCTAAATTTGTCCAAATATATTTTCCGGCATACTTTATGCATGCCCTTCATCAGGGATGCACCAACTAATATGGAATAATTATGTTAATATAAGTGAATTTGTACGTGTTAAGAAATTACTATTTTACAGAAAACGATATTGAACTTACATTGAACGTTCAGCAAAAACATGTACTTTCTACAAAATAATGTGAAATTTAATCTACGTAAATAAATCTTCAAGTAACCTAAACATATAGTATTATTTAGTAATTCGTTTACGATTTATAATATTTAAAAAAAAAACTGAGTTGGATTTGATGTTTCTTTGTTACCTGAGTAAATCCTCTAGTAATGTTCAAATTTCCGGAACTAAATACAGACAAGTTTTGCCATGGAACCAAAATGTCCACCCTTTAGGAGGAAGTTTTGCCAAGAAGCAAAATTTTAAATTGAACCAGCAGGACAGTTTCGTGTGAAGATCTACTTCTCCTCGTATGGGAAAGCAAATAATTTCGTCTCCAACATAGAGTTACTTACTAAACTTAACTTGACTGCCAGAATTCCTTTAATGCTTACACGGCGTATTTGTGTAATATATGGTATTCCTACTAATATTAGTTTAGACCTCATATTAGACAATTCTGAGTGCGTGTTCCCTATATTGTCATTGCGTAGACTGAAAAAACGTATTGT